>APFE030106431.1:14592-38881 GCA_000404065.3 Pinus taeda | reverse complement strand
CGGGAACAAGTGCTTGAACAAAAGGTCAAGTTGGAGTATGTTCCTTCTAAGGAACAAGTTGCTGATATACTCACCAAACCTCTGCCCAGGGAGACTTTTGAATACCTCAGGCAAAAGCTGGGGGTTGTTGATGCATCATCTTGTTGAATCTCTTCTAAGTGTTGGTTGTACGCAAGGTTCATCTGAGTATATGCGTACATGTGCTGGTTTGCGGATTGGTCGAAGATCGAATGGTATAGGTTCAGGGGGGAGCATATGATGCATTGTTGGCATTATGGTAGCACTGAAGGAGAACATGGATGCTGATCTAAGCATGGCTGTAATATGTCTCTATCTCTTTCATGGTCGTTTATGGTGTTTTGTGGTTTATGATTCTTCTTTGCAGATTTGGTTTATAGTCAGAAGGAGCATGTTCTTAGGGGCAGCATAAACCCTTTGCCCTTGATGTCAAAGGGGGAGAATGACGTTGAGGATCTTGAGGTTGCCATCAAGTCCAAAGGGGGAGATTGTTGGCATTATGATTCTGGTATGGCTCTATGGCTCTATGATGCAGGTGTTGTACTTGATGGAAACTCACTCAAGTGGCAATGGTCTGTTTAGGATCTCAAAATGATGGAAATTAAGAGGCTCGCGGGTGAATGGTTCAAAAGGTGCAAACCCATAGGTTCACCTTGCATGAAGTGCGGCCATACCCGCAGGTTACCCGTTCAGAAGGTGCGGACCCCAGTGCACACACTTCAAGGCAGTGAAGCGCGCTCATGTGGGGTTTCTTATGTTTGGATCGTGGTATTTAGCCCGCCTTTTCTGATACTATGGTTTTGGCCTATGGTATAGGATCTATTTTAGCCCCGTTTTGGATCCCTTGTATTGGTTATTGAAAGTTTTGTCCCATGCTATGAATAAGGGCTTGTCTATAAATAGGGAAGGAGATCACTTGGCTGAGGTAAATCTATGAAGTCATGATCTCTCGAGCGCATAATCATATCTGTGGATCTGACGCACTGTGGCACATTGGTGTATTGAAAATTTGGCCCTGATCAGAAGTACGCAGGCGATCCGAAGGCGCAGTGCGTGGGTACGCAGCGCAGTCAAAGGCGCAGTGCGTGGGTACGCAGTGCAATCAAAGGCGTAGTGTGGGGTACGCAGCACAGGAGAGGGAAAAAAGCTGGGAACACGCAGTACAGAAAAAGGCAAAGTGCGAGGTACGCAGGCGGGAAGAAGGAACAATGCGGATGTACTCAGTATGTCAGAAGTAAAGGTACGGATCTGAAGAAAAGCACGCAGAGCAGAAGAACAACCAGTGCGGATCTACGTAGTTCAGTCTCAGAAGAGCTGCGGATATACGCAGACCCCTGTTGGTGAAGCTGTCGTCTTAACTTGAAACAATTGTTGATTTTCTTTTATCTATTGCAGCAGGTGGTTTTCACCCACATTGGGTTTCCACCTTATATTTGGTGTTCTTTGGTGTGACTATCTATTTTTCTTGTTTCATGCTCATTACTATATACAAGTTAATGATCAATAAATAAATGAAGGCATATTGAAAAGAATTTGATAATACTGATTCACCCCCCCTCTCAGTATTATTTCCAACATCCCCAAAGTATTTTCATGTGTATTGTGCATTGATTCTTCTTCTTATGGTTATATGTGTTTAGCTCAATCTTTCTTAATTTTAAGCTTCCACAAATTGAGAGTAGAAGTAGGTTATAGTATTTTGCTTTGGTTTTATTTCATTATCAGGTTAATCTACATTCAGATTTTCTACATGATCTTAGAGTGAGATTTGTAGAGAATTTTCATAATTTCTACATGGTATCAAAGCTAGCTGATGTATAGAGAAATTTCTACATGGTATCAGAGCCTAGTTTATCAGAGCTAAGTTTATTAGAGTTGTGAACAGTATATGAAGAAGAGAATTTGAAGTTTGAAGTTCAGGGTTGTAGGTTCAAATCGAATTCTTATCATACTTTAAGGTTGGCCAATGGCATTCTATGGTTTGAGACTCAAGTATGCCTTGGAAGGGAGCTTGAATTACATAGCATGGAAAGATTGCATGGAGGTTGTATTAGAAGACAATGGCTTGAAGGATTTCATTGATCAAGAAATCCCAAAGCCAGCTTCAACTAATGCATAATAGTTGGTTGGGTGGAAGAAGTGTGTGGCGAAGGTGAGACAGATCATCCTTAAGGGAGTTCGAGACCATATTATCTTGAGTCTCCATGGGAAGGATACTCCATTTTCAATGTGGAAGACATTGAACGACCTCTACTAGAACAGTAGCGACGAGAGGAAATTGGTGCTCAAGGATAAGATTCGAAGATTTAAGATGGAGAACGGCGATACTATTTCCACATATCTAAACAAGCTCACCACTTGCAAAGATGAGCTTGGTAGTGTGGGAATAACCACTGTCAATAATGATATGGTGAGCCTCGCTTTCCTTGGCCTTCCAAATAGCTGGAATAGCTACTAGGACTTTATGAATGGAAGGGAGAAATTGTCGGATTGGGAACAACTATGGTCGGATCTGATGTGGGAGGAGATCAGGAGGAGCACACGACATGGTTCTTCATCCAAGGATGATGATGAAGAAAATCTGGCCTTAGCAAGTAAGACAAGGAAAGGGAAGGGGAAGGCTTCCCATTCCAAATCTAATTCTTCTCATGTAGGGAAGAAGGGTGACAAGTCTAAAGCGAGATGCTTTAATTTTCATGAGATAGGACATTATGCGACTAATTTCCCATCGAAGAAGTCCAAAAGGGATCCTCAAAAGGATCAGAAGGTGAGGCATTAGCCTCTCACTTCAAAATGGACTTTACCCTCATTGCATGCATGGTGTCATCAATGATGGGTTGTGTTTGGTATCTTGATAGTGGAGCCTCATTCCACATGACCATCGATAAAATTTTATTCAGTGCCTTGGAGGAGAAATACCTCAAGATGTCCATAGAGATGGGTGATGACGAAGGGTATGGTGTTTCAGGAGTGGGTATGTTTCTTTTCAAAGGGAGCATGGAGCTCCTATCACCTTGACAGATGTGAAGCATGTGCCTAGACTAAATAAGAACTTGGTATTGGTCGCGATGTTGGAGGACAAAGGCTACGATGTTGTCTTCAGTAAAGGAAAGGAATTCCTTAGAAACATCACCACGAGACAGGTGAAATAGACCAGTTCACGAGTCAAGAACCTGTATGCTCTTGAGGTTCAAGATGCATGCAAAGCCTTGAGGAGCAAGGCAAATGTGAGAGACTTGGGTGTTGAGAGGGAGAGTAAATTACCTATGAACATGCAGCCCCAGAAAAAGTCTCAGACAATTGTGGAGGAGCCACAATTGGAGAAGTGGGCAGAGGGATCACATGCATCCATACCTCCATGTGTGAGGTGGGGCAATGTGAAGCGATAGTCCTAGGAAGGATGAAATTGGGTAGGGTGCATTGATAGGTTTTATCTCATGGATCATACCTTCCTATAGGAGCCCAAAGTACATAGTAGTGGGAGGAATCAGTGGGATTGATGCAGTCAGAGATCAAAGTTATAGAGGCTAGAGCAGTCAGATACTGAAGAGCATAGAGAAGGATTGAAAATAGTGCAAAAAGGTAGAGTCAACAGATGCGCAAAGTTTTCATTTGACAGAGGTAATAACAGTCAGAGATGTTGATGACAGATGCATCATACTGATTCAGGTTGGATGTTTTTTTTGTTTCTGGAGTTGTTGGAGCAACAATAGTAGAGAGAAGTGTTGCATGCATAACATTCCAAAGGTTCACGATCGGGATCGAGTTGAATTCCTTTCTTGTTGAGAGGGAATGTTGAAAATAGCAACATAAAATGATAAAAATAGAATCCAAAATATTCCAATTTTAATTTGTCCTTGAATTAAACTTGTGAATTAAAATCGAATTTAGTCTCACAAGTTTCTTGGAAATAATTAATTAATTCATTATGGATTAAGTAGTTGAAGAAATTCAAGTTAGAAGTCTTTTTGAAGTCATGCAATAATTATACCTTAAATTAAGGAGATTATCGCTTAGTTAAGGAGATAAGATTGAGTTATATTTTAGCTGTAATTAGTTAGCTCAGTCTATTGAGTTAAGTCCAGTTAAATTAGTTCCAAATTGTTTGAGGAACTAATTGTGAGTTATCATTTAGTTGATGCATGCATGCCTCAACCAGTGTACTCCAGATAACTAAAGATTCCCTCATCAGAAACTCATGCATGTCTATTCTGAGAAAGACCCAGTTGAGCTAAATGTCAAGGATAATGTACTATTAGTTGCATGTGTTTTCCTATAAAGGAAACTCATGCATGTAGTCAAGGTAAAGTTCCTTGGAGGATTGCACAGTTCTGATAGTGTGTTAGAGCAGTGCTCCACTTGGTGAAGTGAGAATCATCCACTAGGAACAGTGCAAGGAAATAGGAGCTTGGAGGGCAGAGAGGAAGGCTTGTGGGAAGCTAGGATTGCCTATGAGTAGCTGTCACGATTGTACTAAGGGCTAGCTAGCTGTGATAGCTAAGGCTTTGTATGGTTCCTATGTATTTCCACCTTGTATGATAATACAGATAGTGGGGTTTTTAGTTGAGGCTTTCCCCAAAGTATTTTCATGTGTATTGTGCATTGATTCTTTTTCTTATGGTTAGATGTGTTCAGCACGATCTTGCGCAATTTTAAGCTTCCGCAAATTGATATTAGAAGTAGATTATAGTATTTTTCTTTGGTTATATTGCATTATTGGGTTAATCTACAACCAGATTTTCTACATGATCTTTGAGCAAGATTTGTAGAGAATTTGTAGATTTTCTACATGGTATCAAAGCTAGCTGATCTATAGAGAAATTTCTACATGGGGCTAGGAGCCAACATGTGGCTACTAAAGCCCAAAGTTTACTAGCATTAGATTGCTTGCAACCCCAGGTGTTTGGTTAGTGCGATAGTGTCCTCCATCAAGTGAAAGGAGAGTTGAAAACTTGCAAGACTCGGGCCCAAAGATAATTTGGGTATGTCACACTAATTTCCTCCTTTATGTTAGAGAGAATGCTAGTTCTAAGGCCAAGGTTGAGTATGGCGATAGTAGGTCTAAGGGATCTTAGGAAAGATAGGTGAGCAACGTTAGTACCTGAGACAAGAGGCATACCTATCAAGCATTATTTTGATGATGACTTCTTTGACTAGCTACAAGGCTAGATTCCCATGATTGAGACACCGGGGCTTCATTTGTTGAGAAATACAATACCACGTAGGTTCATATTAGGGGATATATAATAAGGAAAATTTGACTTAATATATTGGGGGATGTATAGGGGGTAAAGGGTTTTCATATTAGCAAGTATAAAAAATAGACCTCAAACTTAATGAAAAAATATAAAGGGGTGTAAAAAATGTTAATGAGAAAATGGATACCTACAATATCTAGTGAAAGTAGGGGTTCTTTAGTACAACCACCAATAATATGGTGAAGCTAATGGCTTTGGAGCATTTCTTAGAATTGTTGAGTCTAAACAACTGCCAGAATGTAATAATCGAAGTAGACTCTGAATTTACCGTCAACTCGGTGAAAAGAATTAGTAGTGGAACAACTCCAAAGAAAGTCTCCAAACACTGGAAACTCATCCAAGTTTTCCAAAGAATTCAGGTTCATCTCCAAGGTCTTCGCACTATCAGTTTCTACCATGTTCAAAGACAGGCCAATAAGTTGGCGGATCTTCTTGCCAATCAAGGTGTCAGCTACATCGAAGATAGGGTTTCGATGGAGTGGCAAGAGCTGAGACAGAGCAGACTGAGAGCACTTTGTTTTGAGCAAATAGAAGAAGACAGGGTCACATTTAAAAACAAAGCCATGGACGCGAGCTCAAAGCATTTATCTTCTATATGCGTCTATGGTTTCAAGCAAGCTATTTTTGGGTGGGGGACAAACCACTGTTGGTTGCGGAAAATCCAGGGATAAGTGGAATGAACATCACTCAGGGGGGTTCCAAGTTTAGACGAAGGCAAAATGAAGGTGGAATATGACTACAAATTTTCTGGCAGCAAGTTTACACAGAACTTTGGGCTCCGGGAAGTAAAACCGCTTCTTGGGCAGTTTTTGGTTGATTGCACAACTGGTTTCTATGATTTCAGAGTGATCCCATACAACATTCAACACGTGGTAGGGAGGTGGTTCTGTATACTACCCTCCATCACACACTATCGTTTGGTCATCTTGTTCGATGCGAAATCATTATCATCCGTTGGATCTCGCAGTGGGAATCAACGGTCATGACCATTTGAGTTGTTTTGTGGGGCAGGAATGTTATACACCAGTCAAATTTGCTAGACGATCTACTCCTTGGTCGTCAGATTGGGTGCGGAGATGGACGACGAAGATTCTTGGGGCTTTTTGTGGGGCCGGGGTGCAAAAGATTCCAAGTGTTTTATTTTCCCTCCAAACTCAGGATAAAAATAGGGTTCCTTGTCCTAGAGTTATGAGGCTTTCCTTGTAAGGGAAGATATTTAACCTTTGGGAGTTAGCTTTTTTATCTATCTCCTATTTCATTGGCGTCGGATGGACGTGTGTAATTATTGTAAACTGATTGTGGCTTAATGAAATAAAAGGACTGACACTTGCTTAAGCAAAAAGAAAGTAGGGGTTCTTTAAATTGGGGAGCTGTATTGGGTTCATATTGGTAGGGGGTTAAATAATGTGATTTTAAGAGGTATTTTCCAATATGTATTCCAATTAGGGGTATTGTTTAGTATGCCATGAATGCATGCGATATGTCAGAGGTTCATTGAGTGAAGCCCCCATGGATTGAGAGCTTCCCGTATGATGGGATGAACTATTCATGGGATCCAGAGTTGGTTTTACCACCTGACACACAATGGGGACCACTACATGAGAAGACGAATCAACAATAAAGTATTTTTTGAATTTTGAATTTTATTCAATTTTTGTGTTGGGTGAAAAGAATTTGACACAAAACTTGTCATGACACATATATGGTGCCTCTTCATCCTGCGGGTATACCTCAACATGCAAGGTGTGATGATCAAATACTTGGGCATGGAGTATTAGCAGGGGCCATGAAAACCTTCAAAGAGGGAGATGACACACTAATTTTTCATGAAATTTCTAGGAACCTTTAAGGTCTTCGCATGGGTGTGTCGTCTCTTCCCATGAGAGAGATACATATTCATTTGCAGCAACACATAGTGGGTGTACCAGAGAGATTTTTGGTGCCTCTTAGGAGGTTGTCTAGAGCTATGATCTGTTACCATGAGTAACATGCCCAACATGAGTAGACGATATGGGCTAGCCATAAGGTGTTAGTGTGAGGCTCAGTGAAGGCATTTTGTATAGAACACCCAAGTTTTGAGAATTTTGTGGATGTAAAAGACTGGAAACCATCCATCCATATATATATATATATATATATATATTTGTGTGTGTGTGTGTTTTGGTGATTTTTGGTGTATTTGATGTTTTTTATGTAAAATTTAACAATCAAAATGTACATTCATGCATGAAACTAAAAAGTATGTGAAATATGCCAATATAATACGTAATTTACTAAGGAATTAGCTAATGCGTTTGATTCTCTTGGAAGGTGTTCATAAGTAAGAAACTCAAAATGACTTGCTAAAATTCTTACTCTTAAAAAATGATGCAATAAAATTGGATTATGATTGTGATAATGTTTGTTCAAATGCATAACAACCAACTAGGATTCTAGCCCAGCCACTAATTTTGAGATGTTGAGAGATATAGGCTCTATAAGGATTTCGATGATGGAAATATACTCAACAATATTTTTAGTAGAATTACTAAGGAAGACCCCTTCAAGAACTAAGTAGCTCAGACTCGGGTGTATAAAGAACCCAAGCAACTAATGCAATGTGATGTATGTGACGACTAGCACCATCCAGATATTCAACATATGGAAAGAGTGAAGTTAACATATGTGCAAAATAAGACACGTGCATGAGACAAATAACCAAATAAATCCAAAATAAAATAGACACACCAAAAGGAAACAACAATTATATAAATAAAATTAGAAGGTATATAGCTAGTGTAGCACTAGGAAATATACTTTTTGATATAGAGCCCGTTGCGGGGCTCAACGAGTGGGATTCCATCATGGTCCTAAAGTTCATATAAACCTTTGGAAAGAAACTTAGTGACAAGAAAGGGACTAATCCACATAGGTTGAAGTGTTGCGGCCCTTAAGAGGTCATACTTTTGATCGTAAACTAAAACAAAATCACCCTCTTGGTAAGAACAAGGCTTGACATGTTTGTCATATTGAGCTTTGACTCAACATTTATGCGCTTCAAAAGCTAGTGCAACATCTTGAAGAGTCTCATCCAAATGATGTAGTGATAGAAATTTCTTCTCTTCAATAGTAGCACTAGGTAGGAGTTTGGCATCAAGCTTGAGTGATGGAATTTGACGAACTTTGAAAACAATAGATGACAAACAAGCTAACCATCTTATAACAATTGCATAAAATTTCATATGGAAGGATATATTGTTCATATGATCCATATTTTCTAATTAATATTAAGGATAACATGGGGACGATGAATTTATCAAAGTATTCTAGCAGGCTTCCTAAATCACTTCATCTAGTCAATTTTGACAAAAAAAATACATAAATATCATCATCTCAATAAATATTAATTGTTCATTTTAAGAATTCAGAAGCGAAATAAATTACTCGAAGAATTTTACGAATGGTTGAGGATATTAATATCCTATTGATAGTATATGTACATACAAGAGTCTGATAAAATTGTAATTATAACTTACAAGAGAATAAAATCCCATTTCTCCTACACTATTAAATTGAAGAAGTATAGATAATAGCATATAAGAGAATGAGATAATAGAAAAACCCCTATCTCTATGAAATTTATTTTGATAGAAAAGAGAAACCCCTACCTCTAAAAAATTCATTTTGAGACAAAAGAAGAACCTGTGCAAGAAATAGGATATTAGGATTTGAATCCAAAACACCAACGCAGAAAAAATTAGGTACAAGTGTTTGTATACTACCCTGATTATGTATTAGAAATATCTTGTACCATATAATCAAACCATAACCAGATTAACTGAGGATCCTAGAACTAAAAAAACTACAAGTGTATTAAATAAAATATGACTTCTTAACTGATTAGACCAACCCACACATTCTCATCAAGTGTTGAGATTGAGGATATCATGCATTGAATCCAAGAGAAAAAATTTAGAAGGATATGCACATTACCTAAAAAGATATTTGATCTCTTCACTAACATGAACACAAACACATGAATTGTAGAACAAAATTAATATAAACAAGTAATTCCAAGGGGTGGATGTCAATCTCTATGTCTCCATTTCATATTCAATGGATGTTTTTGTGTCCATAAATTGAACACTTATAATAATAATATTTACTTATTGTTTGGAATCCATAGAATTGTTGAAGGAACGAGCTAGTGGATTTCTTATTAAAAAGTTGGCTATTGAAGATGGTAACAAAGATAGAAGAGAAATAGTAGAGGATAAGGATTCGGACTTAGTGGATAATCTATTTGGAATATAAAATGAGTCAATGAAACATATGCATTTGGTTCTGAACAGTGGGAAGATGTGTACTTAGCTTCCACCCATAAACAAGCAACAAATATGGGCCTCAAGCTTCCTAGCATTAATGATGTGGAGGAAATCAATGACCTCAATAATTGTTCAAGAAATTCAATTATGCAATGACAGTAGAAAATGAGGAGTGTGGTCTAACCAAAGAAAAAATGAGTAGATTCAAAATAGTTAAAGTTGAAGATGTTCAAAGGGCTCATAAAATGCAAAGACATTTGAAATGGAGAAGGAATGAATGCAGTATAAAGGAGATGACTAATGATGATATTCAAAATTTTAATGTGAGCACAACATCTATCAATGAAATAAGTAATGTTGAACCCTTGTCAGATATTGTGAATGGTATAAACTTTAGATGTTGTTGCATTAATGGAAATCAAAATGAGAAATTGACGCGAACTTTATAAACCCATATGAGTGTAGTAAATTTGTGGGCCACATATCTACTATGGAATTTTTTTAAGATATCTTCCCATCTTAAATTTGCTAAAATATCTTCCTTGGTACTTTGTTTATCTAAAGATAATGGTTAGCCAAATCCTGACATGTTAAAACACTCCAATGATTATCAAGACTCTAATTTTGGTAACAAGAGGAGTCAGACTATGAATATTAATAGTGATGATTAGTCAGATACTAGCAAGACTCTGAGTTTGGTAACACAAGGAGTTAGACTATGAATATTATTAGTGATGTTTAGTTAGATACTAGAAATGGAGTTTAGTATCCTTGCTATGGCCAATTATGTAATCAAACCAAGTCAGTTGATTTAAATCATGAAGTTGTTGATTTTGAAATGATCACCGATGAAAAATTTCCTAGTGAACATATATTAGGATTAGGTACATATAAGGGTCTTAGAGAAATTTAGTGCATAACATGTGGCAAATTACTGAAGGAGTCCAGAGTGATAAAACATCCATTGGTTAGAGTTATAATATGTAAAGAGTGAAAATATTGTTATAGATGAGAAGGATCTTGACGTTTCAGAACCATTTTTTTATTGGTGTGGGAAAGGGGGTTTGCTAATCAACTATGACACATGCGAAAGAGTGTTTTGTGACAAGTGCATAACACGAAATTTTGGAGAAAGAAAAATGAAAGAAATAACTAACTCACAATGGCTCTTCTTTTTCTATGACCATAATCCACTAGCTTCACTAGCATATGGCCATAATAAGGTTGCCAAGATATCAAGCCACTCTCTGTTGGATTTTAATAGTGATTTTTCATCTTCAAATGACAAACTTCGTACATTGGATGTTGGCAAAAGATTGAGAGGAAAGAGAATCAAGAGGATCATCGATGATGCTGAGCTTGGCGAAGAAATAGAGAAAAATATTGTGATTGATAAGGAGTGTTAGGACCACCTTAAGATGTTGCAAGAAAGTTCAATGTTTCAAGAATGGTCAAAGGGATAAGCCTGTGAATGTGAAGAAAAAAAATGGATCAAGGAAAATGAATTACTTGGTAATTCTTCTGAAGGATTTATTATTAATGTTTCCATAAAAAAATGATGCAGAAGTCATAACATATCCATCTATCTCATGTATCTTGAAACATCACCAGATTGTTGCCATATGATTCATGTGGAAAAATTGTATTTAATAAGTAAGTAAGATGAGGTCTTGAGACAAGGGTCTTGGTTGAATTTTGACACATAGTATGGGAATTGGGAAGACGTTGCAAGTTATAACTCTTAAATGTACTAATATGTAGTCCATGAATCTAGGTTTGAAGTCTTCTCTTATCATAATACCCGTGAATGTATTACATAAGTGGAGACAAAATTTTTCCAAATGGAAACATTTGGATTTAGGCCCTTTACCAATTTTCAAGCTTGAGGATGTTTCGAGGGAGAACACAAAGAAAATATGGTTATTAACAAAATGGAGGAAAAAAGGTGGAGTTCTATTGACAGGCTATGAAAAATTTCAAAATTTATCTTTAGGTAAATATGTGAAAAAAAATGATGTCACAGATGTTATTTGTGAGGCTTTGAAAATTTATCCTGAATCTTGATTTACTCATTTATGATGAGGTACACATGATATAAAACGCAAAGGCTGATATAACATGGGAATTAAAACAAGTGAAGGCCCAAAGCAAAATACATAAATGTTGTCTCAATATGAAAACCAATCATGGTCAACCATAGTGCAACGTCACATTGTGAAAAATATTGTGTCAATATGAAAATCAGTCGTGGTCAACAATGGTGAAACATATTTATTTTAGGGTTTATAATTTTTATCTTAGGGTTTATATACCTTGGGTTTATAATATTTATCCATTGGGTTTAATAAGATTCCCTTCGGCTTTTAGTATTAATCCCTTATGTTTATTATTCCCTTGGGTTTATATTATTTATATTAGAGTTTACATGCCTTAGGTTTATAATATTAATCCCTTGGGTTTATAGTATCTTGGGGTTTTAGAATTAATCCCTTGGGTTTATAATATAAATTCCTTGGATTTATCAATATAAGTTTTCATATACCTTGGGTTTATCAATCCATGGGTCCAATGTTAGATTTTCATAACCATGGTCATTCATGGTCCTGTTGCAGCGACTACAACACCGTCCAAAATTTTGACTTGCATCCAATTTTGGAGCCTTCCTTGGGCTTTCCTTTGATGTTTACAAACACTTAGACTCATCCCATGAGCTCGTGTCGAGTCTTTATGCCCTATTTTCTTGACCATTCACGGGCCATATTTTAGCATGTTGGTTGCAATGTCATGCTTGCAGTCTTGTTGTGGCTGTGTTTAAGGTTTGTCTTCGTGTGTACAAGTTGTATTCACTATGTAAGATTTTGTCACACTCACATATGAAGGTGAATGCAATGTCGTGCAAGTATGATCACGTTCATTCAACAATCTAGCTTAATTGTCATGCTTGTTGATCGCATCCTTTGGTTAGGCACACTGAGCATATGTTGTCTTGTTGGCTCAAGATGTCTTGTGATCAAGTCATGTTGAGTGTGTGTTCGCAAGTTCATCTATGGACAAGTTCACTTGATCACACACTTGACCATTTTTTCTAAATATCTATTGAGTGGACCACCCTCCATCAGTTAGACTTCCACTGATTTGCACTACGTAGTCTCAGCCCTTAGTGACTAAGTGTTGCTGCGCAAAATTGCGCAGAGCAAGAGGTTGCCTCCCAGGAAGTATACATTATGCAATCCTGGAATCAACCTAGCTGATTGTCACCTAAAATAGCACAGAAGTTTCCCAAGAAGCTATCTCAGTCTGCGATGCCCATAAGCCCATCCATCAAACCTCCTCCTAGGCACTGAACCTGGGCTTCACTCCTCCAAGAAATTGTGAAAAATCTACTAGCATGCATGCCTTTGGTGACTGAATAAATTGAGAAGACAATAGGGACATGCACTCACTACCCGTCACTGCACTATCTCTAAAAATTGTGTAGTTTTGTTAGTCAGTTTCCTTGCCAGCCCCTCTAGTACTCCTCCTCAAAATTGTGTAGTTTTCTTGGAGTATCCACCATCATCCCGACACCTCGCTTAGCCTAAAAATTGAGCAGACATATCCTGCATGATAGCCTCCTATTTCTATGCAGTTTTGGCCCTCAAGATCCCACAGCCCGCTCCCAACCTCCCTTAAAAATCTACACAATTTTCGCTGCCAGTGTCCTTTGCTGTCTGCATTTCCTTCCCAGCAAAAATTACATAGTTCTGCCTCCTAGTTGAGCCAGATATTGCAGAATGTCACTATTGTTCCAAATTGCTCAACCCATCCTCCCAATGACCTCTACAAATTATTTCTTAATAGTGCCCCAGAGCCCCGCATCCCTTACTCCAATGTGCTTTGCGTAGTTTCGGGGCCTTGTCCTCTCTCCTAGTCACATGCACCCGAAAACAAAAGATGATGCATCATGATAGAATGGGGGATTTCTGGATTTGATGTCGTCTCATCATGAGTGATTGCAGATATAGGTACATGAATGATACATGGCATGATGATGAACGGGATGAACAAGGAACGCATGCTAGGAGACTTGTTCGCAAACAAATGAACACATGAAGCATGCCAAGTACCAACGAAGGGGATACATGTACAAGAAACATCAAGCAAACACCAATTCCATCGAAGGCTCTATAGACCTTGACATGCTGAGGTGAAGCTATGATACACCAAGAGCACACTCATTCTTTAGTAGCACTCCATGTCGAAATGGACACCACAATCAGCATGAACATACCAACATTTTCATGTTGAGTCATGTCATGAGTCATCTCGGCCACATCACTACTATGCGCCATACTGCTGTAATCAATGTAATGTAACGTGGAAGTCCAAGGGACCCACATATGAAGTTGAGGAGTCATGTAAGTCAAATAGTCATGAGGGAAGTCGAAGAGTCACAATGGTCAAGTTCACCCTTGGCTATATATACCCCTCGTTTGTAAATTCTAAGGAATTTTCACCTTGGTTCCTCCCACATAGCCTTGAGAGGTTGTAGCCTTTTTTTTGAGGAGCGAGCAGTGGATCCAAAACCCCACTATTCAGGTTAGTGATGTATGGTGTACGGATGTGTCTTGTAACTTTCACTTAGTTCAAAAGCCTATTAATAGGCCAACACATTTTCACACATGTATTGTATCCATTTGTAAGACTATTCTTTAGACGCTTGTAATGCATGTTGTTTTATCTTGTATTAAGACAATTGAA
Organism: Pinus taeda; assembly: GCA_000404065.3. Classification (NCBI taxonomy): domain Eukaryota; kingdom Viridiplantae; phylum Streptophyta; class Pinopsida; order Pinales; family Pinaceae; genus Pinus; species Pinus taeda. Next base: position 24,561 of record APFE030106431.1, on the reverse strand, counting down.
CTATTTCGGTTGTTTAGTGCATATGTTGTTGGAAATTTGTTGTATCAGTTGTTAATGTTGTCTCACCCATGTGGACTATTCCTCTAGACACTCGACAGATTCATTCCTTTAAACTTGTTATAACGACCGTCACACTCGTGTGGACTATTCTGTTGGGTGTTATACATGCTATCTGTTCACTTTGTGTTTATGACTTGCACATCCATGTGGACTACTTCGTAAGAAGTTGTGCATTTCCTGATGTGTTGTGTGTCTCTAACAGAGTTGGAACTATTCCCTTTCGACTTGAGACTCACTCTCACCCTCTCGCTCTGCAGTGAAAGAACTTAGACACAAGTTACACTAAGCACTCACTAGGCACACAAACCTCATTGTTTGAAGACTAAGTATACGACTCTCATGTGATGACAAGCAAGAACTAAGGCATATCTTTAAGATAATGGCAATTGGTCTATCATACCATATGGGACTCTTACACCAAATGGTGTGAGGTCTAGTTGGGACTTCATACTAGGGAGATCCCCTAAATGTTTGCATGTCCAACACTGTCAACATTTGTGGTGCTAGAAGCAGGGCTGCGAGTTGTTTATGGGTGAATTTCCTCTCACTCCCACTCATGAATCACCTCGTCAAGGTAGTTCCTTGCACTCCCTCTCACGTAAGTGAAACTTTGAAGTTGGTTACTCCTCACCTCCTAGACATGAACGCAAAATTTCATATCAGCACCTCCACTTTGTCTGTCCCATCACCTGTCAGTTTGTGAAATTAGTCGGACTGATCCCAGGAATACAAGCTCTTCCATATCATTAAAGAAGCCAAAGACCACTCCCATAGGAGTTTTTGTCTCATGAGTGGAAGTAGTTCTTGCCATGCTCGAAGCTCTAGCAAAAGCTATTGAGAATGGAGAGGAACCTCCAACCTTCTGACAGGGAGGACAGGACACCCTCATGATCTTGGGGTTAGGATCCAATACAGGAGACGAAGGGGAATACAGTGGAGGAGGTGGAGGCATATAAGAACCAATAGACTCAGATCTGGAACCATCAGATTATGAAGAAGAGGAGTAGGAAGAAGAAGAAGACATGGCTAACCAAAACATGGAATGGATGAATCAAGGACCATTGGTCTTCTCAAGTTTTTTTCACTGGATACCAAAGCATTCGGAGAAGATGTTGACAAAGTATGACCTTGACAGAATAGTGAAGGCAGAATACCATGTGGGAAACTTCTAATTGCAACTACAGACACTCAAGGTACGACATGATGACATTTCATTCAGATTATTTCCGTGTACCTTGGATGGTTGAGCTACGGTATGGTATCACAACCTTCCTATCAATTCCATCCATAACTGGGGTATGTTCAAAAGAATGTTTTTGGAAAAATTTGTTGATGACAAACCCCTACCATGTTGCTTAGAGAGTTGGGTAGTTTGAAGATGGATTGGAAAGATAAAGTGAAATATTTTAATGAGATATTTTTACGCATATTGAACAAGTTTGTAGCACACACAAAACCTCTTGACTCCATCACTATTAACTATTTCACATATGCACTGTTGACTAGTATTGTGCAGTTCATCAAGCAAGCTATGAAACCAACATTACTTAAATTACAAGCAGATAATCATTGTGGAAAAGGACCTGCGCTCGATTGGTGTCATCACAGATGATGAACCAGTGAAAGACTCCAAATATGCGAGTAGGAAGCCCTAAGCTACTACAAGTAAGGGGAAAGACAAAGAAGTAAGTGACATTGAAAGCCATATTCATCTTGTCAAGAACTTGACAACAGAGATGTCTTAGATGAAGCAACAGACGGTCGAGACATCTGTTAGCACCCCACCTCAAAGACAACAGAAGGGTAGAATGCCATTAGGCAACAACCTTTTCCTGACTAAAACAGCCAGAGCTCCAACTTAGTGTTCTAGGTGGACATGTTCACGAAACCCGAGTTCTTCTCGTTTCATGAAGGTCGTCACCAGGAAGGGACTTGTCGAGAAAGGAAACGAATTGCAGACTCAATGTTTGTTGGTATGAAAAATGTGGTAAACAATGCGCAGTGTCAATCGGAAGACAAAGATGATGAGGAAGATGTTGCATCTAATGAGGCACCAAGCACTGTGCAGGTGATCAACATGTATCAATGCTCACAAGAAACATAGAAAACCAACACTGAGAAGCAACCCACAAAGCAAAGGGATCGATACAATCTTATAATTCAAGGGGCTCCCCTATTACTAGGGAGGTACAAGAAAAGTTGAAACTATTGATGAGGAAGTTTGATCCACCATCCATCCCAAATAAATCTTAAAGAAAATCTAGGAAGACAATTACAGACAAGGGTACGTCCATAAGTAGTAAACTTCAGAAGACTCCGTCGAGAAGTAAAAACATGAGTCTAACCCTAGACATCTCAGTGAGTTTACCCGCTCTTGATTACAATATTGTGGAAGATATGAAGAAAACTCATGCAAACATCTCTTTGCTTGAGTTAGCTAACATCCAGGGTCAGCGGGATATTTTGTTGCGTGCATCGGGGAAAACATCCATAGAAAACACAACCTCTACTAGTAAGGGAGAAAGCACATCTCCCAATTCACTCAAAATTGTGCTCAACACACTCCAGATGTAGGAAGAAAACTATGTTTGCCCTCCATTCTTGCTTTCATTTGAAATTTTTAACTGCAATGTTCACAACTATTTGGTTGACTCTGGTGCATCATCCAACATCATGCCACTCTCCATTTCCAAGAAGATAAATGTGCAATGGAGAAAGACATTTGTGTAGATCATCCAACTAGATCTAACATGTATACTGAGAATTGGTGAACTTCAGGATGTGATCATTCGATTATATCACAACAGTCGATTTCACGAGTGCACCAACATTGTCATTATGGACATATTAGAAGAGTATGGCTTACTGCTCATCAGAGACTGGTCAAGAAACTTGAATGGATACTTTGCCACAGATTGGTCACACTTATGGCTTCCATATCAGGGAAAAATCACTTAGATTTGTGTGTTATCTGTGAGATACATGAAACATAATGTCACTCCCATCAATGGTGAGAACAAACCATTGGCTTTTGCAGAACTCATGTTTTGAAAGTACCTCTTGGAAACACAGGTGGGGTGTTATCTCGCACATCCCACATAGTTGGGTCTCCTTCCCTTCCCAACTAATGGAAATGAAACATGTACAGTACATTGTAACACTAGTAGTAGTAGCAGTAGCAGTAGCAACAATAGTACTAGCGCATCAAACAGTTTGTGTATAGATGAGTTGTGGACCTTGTATTTTGATGGATCAAAGACACAGGATAGCTCTAGAGCTGAGTGTGTCTTGATAGACCCAAAGCATATGAAACACTTGATCTCAAGTCGCTTGGAGTTCAAGTGCACGAAAAACACTAGTAAATATAAAGCACTCGAATTGGGCTTGCACAAAGCCATTAGCCTCAATGTTGTTGTGCTCAAAGTGGTAGGTGATTTAGAAATCGTGGCATGATAGGTACGTAATACCATACACTGTTTTTCACCTCATATCAAAAGTTATCAGCAAGAGGTATGGTGACTAATCTCTAATTTCCAAGCTTTCAATATCATTGTTGTGCCAGGAATGCTTAATGCATGTTAGGTAGCGGGTCCCCCGCGTAAGAGCTTTGGGGCTTAAATCCCACAATTTTGGTAAAAGGTTCCGCGAAGTGCGCGGAGCGTGAATTGTAATGAGTTACATCAAAGGGTCGTCTGCCCGAGAAAAATGTAAGATAATAGGAAGTGAGTCGGCCTGCCCATGGCTCGCGGACCATGTGAATGTATAAATAGAGAAGGGCTCTAGGTTTAAAAGGCAGTTTTTTGGTAGCTTTTGGTAATAGAAGTAATATGGGTGTTTGAATGTGATCTGAGTCTGTAAAGTGCAAGTTTGGGTTGTAATAGGAGATAGAGGCTCTGCAGCTGTGTGCACGGAGGCCTGGTTAGAGTCCACAGCTATGTGCGTGGATCCGTCCAGCTGTGTGCATAGGTCAGGAAGTTGATTGTAACCAGGTAAAGGGCATTAATAAAGACAAGTGTTTCTGAAATATTTTGCATCTAATCGCAGATCTATATGTTTATGCTTATGTTATGGTTTTATGCATATTTTTAAGATTTATGGTTGCGCGCATTGGTTTTTAACTGTTGAATGCTTGATTAAAGACCTTAAGGAATAGATCAAATCTGTAATAACTGCACTAATAATAAGAGTCTAGGAAACACCCCATCGCGGACCTTCGCGAAGGCTAGACAGCTGCGCAGAGTAGCACAAGTGAACAGTTTGGTTTACAGCCCCTCCAGACCTCATCAAGACATCCCTAGGGTGTAGAAACCTGGTTCCAGCACCCTCCCATACTACCTCGGGTGAGACTTCAGTCCACGCTCTGCAGATTGTTGCCAAAAGGGCTAGTAGTCTGGGATTTATTTGGCTAAAACTCTTCTAAACGTGGGTCAGGGCCCAATAAGCCAACAAATGGTTTTGTTGCTGGGATCGAGATCTGCCTAAGGGATGTCTAATGTCAGGATGTTGGAACCCTACGAAGAAAGAACTTGAAGATTGGTTGGATCAGACGCTACATGAGTTCGTAATACAGGAAAACAAAACTCCACATATATCTGAGAGAAGGTGGTTAGATTGCTTCATTCTCTTTAGAACTATATTCTTGGATCACGAGGCTGGCAGACAACATGGGAAGGTGCAAGCTTGATCAGTCGATAGTTTGGTCGCCGGAGTTAGTACACAGGGTAGAGGTGTCTGAAGATAAGATCGCACGGGCCGTAGATCATTGGTTGGATTAGATAATAGGAGGATTTATCACTAAATTCGCGATAGACACGATTGTCAACTACAACGAAGCTGAAAGACGTTTTCTCAAAGGATTGTGAGGTAAGTACATCAGGTCTTTGAATACGTGGATTAAGATGATGTTATGTGAAAAATGGGTGATGCGCATACATTAATGAGTGGAACAACGTGAAGTGGAAGGATCTTCAAAGAGATCGAAGGGTTAGGAAATAGTCCTTTAATTTCACCACCTCGAGCAAGTGAGGAAGAGCACGCTTGGGTTTCTCCAAGGAGTGTGGTCAGTTTGATCAGGCAGAGCATTCCACAATTATCATCTCCACTGATACCACCACTCCCATCACCTTCTTCACCTCCAACATCGCCCACTCTACCTCCACCAAACTAGTAGTTTAACATGGCGAGCGCAATCAAGTTGCCTGTATTCAGAGGAATACGAAACGAAGATCCCGATCAGTTTTGGTTCGTAGTAAGAGCAGTATGGGAAGTGCATGAGGTTAAAGATGATAACATTAAAAAGGCCACATTGGTAAGTGTGCTACAGGATCACACACTGACTTGGTATATCAAGCATTCAAATGATCACCCGAATGTCAGAATAGGAGAAATTCAAATTGCATTGAACAGAGAGTTTAGTCAACTGAAATCGGAGACGCAGTTGATTATAGGATTCAAGGAGATCATGATGCTTCCAGGTGAAACCCCCTGGGATCTAGATCAAAGGCTAAAAATTATGATCTGTGAGGCTAACATGACACTGACGGATGCACAACACTGGGCATGGTTTGTGGCATCCTTGAAACCACACCTGAGGACAACACTCTCACAATAGAAGCTCTCAACCCAGGTAGAGGCATTGGAAATGGTGATGAGGTTGCACAAACATCGATATAGGATCCGGGGTTGGGAGTCCAACAAATCCATTTGCAACTACAAAACCTATGCTTAGAGATGTAGAGTTTGACCAGGATAGGGCGCCCCGGCTAGAGGCGTGTGAAGAAGTGTGGTGTATAAAATGTAAATGCCAGGGTCACGATAAGGAACACTGTCATGTATTTGTGAACTATTTGGCGGGAGGGGAAATGATGCCATTAAGACCATAGGTGCAAGCAGGTCCAAATGCATCCACCACTCTCTAGTGCATGATTTGTTAGGTAGGAGGAAAGCACATAATAGACAACTACCACTCCACTCGTTGCAGAAATACACTCAGACTCCACAGCAACTGTACTGTAATTTCTGTAGATCAGTGGGTCATGATGAGAAAACATGTCAAAGCTATGAACTAATGATGGATAGGACCCCAGCATATCGAATTCAGATAGAAACTTGAGGCCTTGATCCAGATGTAGCAATGGCGTGGGGTGGCTTCCAAGGGCGAGGACGAGGGTGAGGAGGGATGGGACTAGGATGAGGGCACGGAGAGTTAATCTACTACAACTGTGGAGGACCCAGGCACTATGCACGTGACTCTATGAATCTGACCAGAATATGTTGCCTGTATTGCTATCAGTTTGATCATGAAGTGGTAGATTTTCTGACGTTGATCGCACAGATGCGCGAGAAAGGGATACTATAGTCTGTTCCAACTCAAAATATCCAAATGATTAGGTGGAAACCACGCAAAGGAGACCCCAATGTGAATATGGTGCTTAGAAGTGGCGCGAATATAGGGGAGGATAACGAAAAGCAACCTGAGGACAATACATGGGTCCATAAGGCCCCTATGAAGGAATCTGAACTTGACATGGAACGCGAAAAGGAAACAGGTATAGAAGCTATGAAGAGCTTCATGGAGGTCTCTACTTTAGGTAATAAGGATAAACCAGAACCAGGAATGGATCTGTCTATGCTTACTACCTTTTTAGAGACATGCATGAAGCTGTTACTAGACAATAAGGTAGTTAGAGGACTCCAAGAGCGGATCACTAGGTGCGCAGGACCAGGGGAAACACATGTAGTTCGAAAGATGGGGAAGCATACTTTACATACTAGGAGGGAAATGTGGCACAGAGCACAAATTGGCGAATATGAGATGGATCAGGTAGTTATCGACCTGGGTTTGGACGTGAACGTGTTACCAAAATAGACATGGGAGTGGATGGGTTGGCCCATGTTACAATGGTCTCTTATTCAATTAAGGATGGAAAATCAGCAAAAGATCATGCCCATGGGAAGACTGCAAGGGGTAACTGTGGATATTGATGGCACAAGCACAAAGATAGATTTCGAGGTAATAGAGATTATGGATGACAGTAACTCTTACCCTGCATTATTAGGGATAGATTGGGCTACAGACATGAATAGAGTCATCAACCTGAAGAAGCGAAAAATGATTTTTGAGAAAAAGTCTGTATGCATCGTCGTTCCACTGGATCCAGCTAAAGGAGTACGCTACACTGAACCTAGGCACGAAGATGACAGCAACGATGAGCTGGACTACATTTACTAGATAACTGTGTAGGATCAGGATAAGGTAAACCCAACTAAAGATGGGAGAATATCATGGGAGCGTGACAACTCCTATACTTCGGACTTTGATGAAGAAATAAAACATTGGTAGAAATGGTTGCATGAGGTGTCTACAATAAATTGCAACACGGTGATTAGATCACTACTATACGTGACGACCGAAGCCAGGGAATTACCAACATATGATAGAGACAAAGGAGGGGATGAACTCTTAAATAGGATTGGAAGGTCAGGACCAAAATAACAGCAATGCGACGTGATGGTTTGGGCATTGTGCGCGGTGGCTATAAAAGGGTGGAAGAAGCACCACCGTAATATTGGGAGCTGGCATGGATGCAGAAGAAGGATGCACTTGCGGTTTCAAAATGCCTAGTGTCAAACGAGGGTTGGGCGACTAAGGTAAAGTAGTTTGTGAACCCACCTCTGTCGATGGGTACAGTCGCATGCTGGATAGGCACAACCCCGCCTAAGGTTCAAAAATCAAGACCCTATGAGGTAGCGGAAAGAGCGATGTGTAGTTGCAAGGCCATGTAGGAACGTGAAAACGGTTTACCTGGTAGGACAAACGGATGAGGACCTACGCAACCCAGTGGTTCAATGGGTGGAGAGGACCATAAGCACAAACCAGAGTGTAGAAGTGACTTCAATGATGACAAGACGAGAGAAAATTAGGAAGGAAGAAAAGCATCCTTGGGCTATGGATCCTACAGTAGGAACAGGATGTGGGGACCTGGATAAAAGAATTTAGCAACTACAAGAAAAGCTTTGGCGTCGGAGCATGAAACTTTGAAAACTCAATGATGACTGGGCACAGCTGAGGAAGAGAAGTATGACGTTGGATGAAGAAATTTACAAACTGGAAAATGAAGTCGCGCAAGCCGGCCATGAAAACGTCAGTATGAATGGACCAAGACCAACCAGCACTACTACGGTGTTCGAAGAAATGGCAACCCTGCTATTATACCTATAGCTGCACCTTACTAACAAAGGGGAGGTACCAGAAAAAGGGGGACATAACACGAAGGCATGTGGAAGGTGCCAACAGCCCGGGCTAGTAGGAAAAGCGAAGCGTCACACGAAGGTTACGACCGCCTGACTATTTGTAGAAGGCACAGTCTCAGTGCCCTAGGCAGTTGAAAGATGACGCGGGACTATAAACAAGGCTGCAGGAGATATGCGTGGAAAAGGGGGTCCGTGTAAAGCCCGTTTGGCACAAGGTTCACAATCACGCTTAAGGGGATGCATTGCCACGTACAGAGGCTCGGGGATGACCATTGATGACACTATTCATGACAAGAAGGCTAATTTAATGCAAAAAGGAATGGGCGACAGACCAATAAGACAAGTATTATGAGTTAGATTTGGGGATATCTACTGCCAAAAAAGTACTAAGGACTCAAAAATGGAGGGAAGGGCTGAATTCAAATCTGACTGTTAATATAAAATCCCATGGGGTAGTTTTCAAGAAGCTTTAGGGTTGTTAAGGATTGAGTTAGAACAGTGCAGTGAGTCCAGTATAAACACAATGTCGAGAACCAGAGTGCAAATTATGGGAGGTAGCCAAGAACCACAGGTGACCCAGGAGGAGCCCGAAGAGGCAACAGGCACACCAGAGGTCCTGAAGTCCCCATGCACACCACGACTACAGAAGAACAAACAACCAATGGGGCCCATCCAGCTATCACCATGGCACCCAAGAGTTAGTAAAATCTCACTGGCCGAAAAGGGTAAAGCCATCACTATTGAGACAAAAGAGTAGGAGGAAGATCTGCATGACCTAATAACTCAAATAGAGGCGCGGGACGATGAGGAGAAAAATATCTCCCAAGCATCTTTACGGATAGCGTTGCCCTCCTACATGTCCCCATGGAAAGGAACAACGAAGATACCAAAGGACCTAGAGGCCTTGAAGGGTGCGCTCCAAACTCCGCTTCTTTCGGATGATATCAGGTTTGATGGACCGCTACTGGGTGTAGGTTTTAACCCCGTACAGAAATTACCTACATACGAATTCTAAATCACAGGAAAAATAAAAATGCGAGAGCATAACACATAAAACACATATACACAAAGATTTCCCACTGGATCTCAAAACCGAAACTACCACCTTGATTTTTTCATTATGTCCCTTTCAATGTTACAATACATATTTATACATGCCGAAGCATCCAATGCCATGGACCGAAAAACCATCACATCCAATACCATGGACCAAAAAACCATCGATCCAATACCATGGACCGAAAACCATCGCATCCAAAAAAAAAACACGTGCGAAAATCATGCACAAAACCATAGGTGGGTGCGCCCAACCTAACATAGGGTCCAAAACCAAAATTTTCCGGGGCTCTGCCCCGGACCCCATAAAGTGGGGTTATGAGTACCCCTTAAACCCCCTATTAACTATGTGGAAAGAATATAACACAACCCAACAATCTCCCACTTGTTTTTTTCTTTCCACAGGGGGCCACAGGAGAGCTTAGTCATTTTTCCAGCTGTGAAACACCCATTGTTTCTCTACACCAAGAGAACTTCTCATAGCTCATAGATTTTGTCAAAGCATCTGCAGTATTCTTCAAAGTGTCCACCTTTACCAACAACACCTTTTTGTCTTCTATCATATCCCTCACAAAGTGATACTGAACATCAATGTGCTTT
>APFE030106431.1:0-13516 GCA_000404065.3 Pinus taeda | reverse complement strand
TGCAAGATGCCATTTCATCAACCATGGCCTCTTTCCAGGTTTTTCCTCCTCTGATCCACTGCTTCCTCACAGTTCTGGGATCTCACAGTAACAGACAAAGCAAAGTTTGAATAGAAAGCAGATGGACTATACCTTTTTGGCTGCCTTCTTTCTCGAGCTGATCTTCTCACAGCCGGAGTTGTGGCTCTTCATCTTCTGATTCCTCCTCTGCTACAGAGTCTGATTCTTCCTCCTTTAGTTCAAACTCTATCTTCACAGGTTCCTTTGGGTGGACTTCATGTTTAATAACATCTTTCACCTCTCTGAACACCACATCTCAATTGTACAAAACCTTCCTTGTTACTGGGTTCCAAAGCTTATAACCCTTTAATCCATCCTTATACCCAATAAAGATGCACTTTTCAGATTTACTATCCAACTTGGTTCATTTCTCCTTTGGAACATGTACATATGCATCACATCCAAATACCCTCAGATGTGAAAGAGAGGGTTTCTTACCAGTCCATACTTCTTGTGGAGTCTTATCCTCCAACGCTAATGAAGGTGACCTGTTGACCAAGTAACATGCAGTATCCACCGCCTCTACCCAGAATTCCAGTCCTAACCCGGCACCACTGAGCATGCTTCTTGCCCTTTCCATCAACGTCTTGTTCATTCTTACTGCAACTCCATTTGGCTGAGGTGTATATGGAGTAGTCTTCTACCGTGCTATACCACACTTCTTACAGAATTCTTCAAATTCCTTGCTGCAAAATTCTCCACCATTATCTGTCCTCAGCACCTTTATCTTCTTCTCTGTCTGATTTTCCACCAGAGCCTTAAATTCTTTAAACCTGTCAAAGACTTCAGATTTCTTCTTAAGGAAATATATCCATGTATTCCTTGAGAAGTCAGCTATAAATGATACATAGTACACAGACTTACCCAGTGATGGAACTTTCACAGGTCCAAACACATCACTGTGCACAAGCTCTAATATTTGTTTCGTCCTCTTACCACCAGAGGGGAAACTCACCCGATTCTGCTCCCATATACACAATTTTCACAGAAATCAAAATCCAGAGAGCTATTACTCATACCTTCTACCATACCTTTACCATGAAGTATTCGAAGGCCGTTCTCTCCAATATGTCCAAGACTTTGATGCCACAAAATGGTCCTCTCTCTAGAGACCACTAGATTATCTGCTCCATTTTCAGGAACCATAGAACTATTGCACCCGCCAACAACAGTGCTACCTTGCAGCTTGTACAGAGTTCCAATCCGAACTCCCCGCATCAATACCAGTGCTCCTCGAACCATCTGGCAGGTATCCTTCTCAAACACTGTCTTTACACCTGCATCATCCAACTTGCTTACAGAAATCAGATTTCTGGCCAACGCAGGAATATGCAGAACACCTGGAAGGGTTCTAACCCTTCCACCCTTGCAACTTCAACTTTACTTTTCCACAACCAACGATTCTAGCCTCCCTATCATCTCCTAAGAAGACATCACCACCATCGTATTTCTCATACTCGTAGAACCACTCTCTATGGGGAGTGAAGTGAAAGGATGCACCTGAGTCAATTAATCATGCCTCATGATCTACATGTGTACTTGAAGAAGCCAAGTACACATCCCCACCTTCATCTGAGGTGGTTTTCGCCTCTGTAGAAGGAGCATCATCAGATCCCTTTCCTTTATCAGGAGCTTTAGATTTACACTCCCTTCTGAAGTGCCCTTCCTTTCCGCATTTCCAGCACATCACCTTTGTAGGTTTTCCTAGAGATTTAGATCTCCCTCTAGATTTAGATCTCCCACTCGATGACTTATTTTTGTTTCTGTTCTGGGACCGTCCTCATACAGACAAGGCATCACCATTCTGGTTGTCCATATTTTCCCGTCTCATCTCCTCCGTCAGCAAGGCTAAGACTATTTCATCAAACTGCAAAGCAGTTGCATTGCTACCTATTGCAATAACCAGACTATCCACGAGTCTGGTAGAGAACACAACAAACTGATGCACTTATCTTCATCTGAAATTTTAATATCAACAGATAATAACTGACTTACCACAGTATTAAACGCATTCAGATGCTCTGTCCCCAAGTCTCCATCTTTCATCCTCAGGTTATACAGCTTTTTTCCGCAGGAACAGTTTATTCACCAGAGACTTAGATTGGTACAAAGTCCCTACCTTGTCCCATAAAGCCTTCGCCGTAGCTTCCCCTGATACATTCAACAATATTGAATCTGAGACACACAATCGTATTGTGCTATTTGCCTTCCGATCCAACTTCTTCCATTCATTCAATCGGTCATCCCGTTGTTTAGTACCCCGGATCTACCTTTGCGAATCCACTAATAATTTATCCACCAAATAGATCCTCCATCTTTAAGTTTCCCACAACTTCAAAACTCTGACCATTGAACTTTTCAATCTCTATCTTTCCGCTGCTCGCCATCTTCTTTCACCACCAGAACGATCTCGCAGATCTCCCACTGAACAGGGTCTACCACAGGCCCGAGCGAAACCCCTCAGCAACAAAGGCGTCCCCTTGAAGCCAAAACAGCTCTGATACCAAATGTAGGTTTTAACCCCGTACAGAAATTACTGCATACGAATTCTAAATCACAGGAAAAATAAAAATGCGAGAGCATAACACATAAAACACATACACAGAGATTTCCCGCTGGATCTCAAAACCGAGACTACCAGCTTGATTTTTCATTATGTTCCTTTCAATGTTACAATACATATTTATACATGCCGAAGCATCCAATACCATGGACCGAAAAAACCATCACGTCCAATACCACGGACCAAAAAACCATCGATCCAATACCATGGACCGAAAACCATCACGTCCAAAAAACATGTGCGAAAATCATGCACAAAACCATAGGTGGGTCCGCCCAACCTAACATAGGGTCCAAAACCAAAATTTTCCGGGGCGCTGGCCCGGACCCCATAAAGTGGGGTTACGGGTACCCCTCAAACCCCCTGTTAACTATGTGGAAAGAATATAACACAACCCAACACTGGGATGGGTACCAAATATAAATTTGAAGACTGGGACCTAGCGGATAGCGAGAAATTCCCACAATTGGCCTTGGACAAACTACGACAACAAAAATGGTTGTGAGGTGTGGACAAGGCAGGGTTACTATATCTACAGTGAATACCCCACTACCATTGCGTGCCTATCATTATCTTTATCATCCGATAGCTACTGTTTCTGGTACATGATGGGTATCTATGGCTGGAAGAACCGATTCCCATCATGGATGACTTAATTCACCGAATCTCGAGGCTATCGATTAGAAGAACCAATTCCGCAGACATAGCCGGAAAGAGTAGTGACTTGGGCCTTGCAGAAACTATGAAGGCCAAATATAAGTTAGAGAAAAGGAAGAAAGGTTACGTAATTGTAAGTATCAAATATTGAAGGGTGTGCATTGCCACCCAGTTGCTAGCTAGCAAGCTCATGAGGAAATGTCGTGCAGATGAAGTATCGACATCTGTAATTGCATTGGTAGAACAATGTGTAGAAGGGGTCTAGTTCAATTGGGCACAATTTTTGTGTGATGAATTTTTGACGAACTACAGGGAAGCAGAGGACTAAGGTAAGACCTTCCACTATGCATGGGTGGTCTTATCCATCTTGTTGATTGCCGGAGAGCTGCCGACAAACAGCTAGTTTCCCACCGTGGAACAACACCTACCTGAGGCCGCGAGGTATACCTCGCTCTGGGCGACCACAGATGCGGAGAGGATCCAGAAGAGAAAGGTATTTTGGACATTGGTAGAGGTGAGCTTATGAACACGGATCAACCGTAGGTTGCGCCTGTCCCCAACGGTATATAACACTTTACAGAGTGTGGTGGAATTCAAGGCAGATATGCATAACTTGTATATTCGGGTGTGCAAGGATCCAACCCAAGCATGGGAAAAGCTATCGTTTATTGCCACAGATGATGTAATCTTTGAAGTAATGGTGTTATGGTCTCCAGAGTGGCACGCCCCGAACTTGGTAGAATTGGAAAAAATTGCAATGCAACAGAAGAAGGAGACCAAGTTGCACCTCGCAAAGCTAGTAGAAAGAAAGCATCAAGAACAGGAAGCAGCCATGCTACAGACGACGACTAAGGCAACCATGCTAGAGAACATGACACAAGCCACAACCATGGCTGTTAAAGAAGCCGAGGAAGGCCAATAAATGCCCATGGAACTGAATATACAGGAGGAGGTCGAGACACAAGAATGCACGAACCTTACAACAAATGTGAACCAGCTTAAGCAATGGCGTGACCAAGAGCAACCTTCTGCGCGAAAAAGGACAAAGGCAATAGAGTCCATGGGAGGAACCGTTATTGATAAGGACACCTTGGTAGAATTGATGATGGAGAAAATGATTGTGTTGGGGGTGCTCAGAGCACAGCTACAAGCGTTACAGGTGCGACCCCCTAGAGTGATGATACCGAACCTAGCGAATGATACATCCACAGCTGAGCAGATGGTGAATGCCCACATAATAAACACTTTAGTGTTACTAGTAGGCACCGTAATAGTAGAAGCCAAAGGTAACGTGAGGAGTTGGGGGTTGAATTTGGCCACCCTTCCTAGAGAGACCCTATACCAGCTGCAGGATGGGCTAACCACTGAGCTTCGCACCAGGGAAGGCCGTGCCCTCGAGGTCTTAATGAAGCAAAAGGGAAATCTGGACCAGGTCAGTCTACAACGTGATTGATTGGTCGCACGCAACCAAGAATTGGAGCAGGCCATGGCAGAGGTCTGTAGTAGTGTACCAGAGCTGGCTATGCTAGCGAAACTCCTAGCAGCTGAAAAGATTCATCACATGGCCACAGGATTTCGTAAGTCCCAAGAGGAGGCTACCAAAGCTCAGTGGTAATTGAACTTGCAGATCATAGAGCTAAGGCTGAAAGAACAACCCCCTACACCACCAAAAGTCAGAGAGCAGCAACGTCGTGTCCTGCAAGTAGGATTGGGAGTGATAGAGCGCGTTATATAGCATTGCATGGGATTTTTGGATTAATCCCTTCTTACACTCACAACACTGCAAGAAGACCCAACATTACAGCAGGTAGGGACAGAAGTACGAGAGTTACAGCAATCTTACGACAATGTCTGGGGGACTACACACATGGTCACCCTCACTGAGCACTTAGCCAAGGTGAGGGAGGCCCAAGTAATGAAGGAACAGGCGGACACTATGCACTAGAAAGAAGCCAGGCATAAAGCACGCATCCAGCCTTAGCTGGAGGAAGCATTCACAATCACCGCTACGATTGAGGGGAAGCTGACTCAACTGCAGAACACATATGCCCTAGGGTAGGAAGGCACCTCCAATAATGCATCAGAAAGTTGTGCACAAGTGATACAGTGGATAGCAGAAGAATGTGTGGCAGATATCAGCACAATGCAGATGTTGTTGGATTGACTCTGAGCCAAGATCACCACACCAGCCGAGTGACTTGGGACGAGTCATGATGATTGCGTTGGGGGCCTATTGGGTAGGGGGTCCCATGCGTAAGAGATTTGGGGCTTAAAGCCCACAATTTTGGGTAAAGGTTCTGCGAAGTGCACGAAGCGCAAATTGTAATGAGTTAAGTCAAAGGGTTGTCCACCCGAGAAAAATGTAAGATAATAGAAAGCGAGTCAGCCTACCCATGGTTCACAGAACATGGGAATGTATAAATAGAGCAGGGCTTTAGGTTTAGAAGGCAGGTTTTTGGTAGCTTTTGGTAATAGAAGTAATATGGGTGTCTGACTGTGATCTAAGTCTGTGAAGTGCAAGTTTTGATTGTAATAGGAGATAGAGGTTCCATAGCTATGTGCGCGGAGGCTTGGTTAGAGTCTGCAGCTGTGTATGTAGACCCCTGCAGCTGTGTGCACAGAATAGGAAGTTGCTTGTAACTGGATAAAGGGAATTAATAAAGATTAGTGTTTCTGAAATATTGTGCATCTAATCACAGATCTATACATTTATGCTTATTATGGTTTTATGCATATTTTTAAGATTTATGGTTGCGCATGATTGTTTTTAACTGTTGAATGCTTGATTAAAGACCTTAAGGAATAGATCAGATCTATAATAACTACAATAATAATAAGAATCTAGGAAACACCACATAACAAATCTTTGCGAAGGCCAAACAGCTATGCAGAGTAGCGTGAGTGCGAAGTTTTGTTTGTGAAGACCTCATGAAGACATCCCTAGGGTGCAGATACCTGATTCCAACACCCTCCCATAGTACCTCGGGTGAGAATTTAGTCCGCGCTTCATGGATTGTTGCCAAAAGGGCTGGTAGTGTGGGATTTTTTTGGCTAAAACTCTTCCAAACCTAGGTCAAGGCCCAATAAGCCAAAATTGTAGTTGCTGATACCTTAGCTAATGCAATTGCTAGGATGACACCGCTTAGGGATAGGTTTGTTGTTGAAATTTCGTATAAGCCTTCTATCCCTGATAACATAAATAATTTACACTTTTTTGATGATGATCAATAGATTCCGCACTTCATGGCTAATGTTGATGTCTTCAAGGATGCAACGATTGATGAACATGAGCACGAGAAGTCTCTGCAAGCTGTAGCTAATGACAAGAAAGCCATCCTCATCCCCATGGGCGCAGTATCTATCAAAAAGATATATGACTTATAGAACTGCGTTCAAGGGCCAGGGAACAACAAAACCCACAGTTCCACCATGATGTGTGAACATAGTAACTTAGGGATGGAACAAGATCTGAGGTTCACTAATATTGGTACATGTTGCACACATTAGGAGCGGAAAGCTTTTATCTGCTTGTTCAAAGAGTACCAAGATGTGTTCACATGGACATACGATGATCTGAAGACATACGAAATACAAATAATCTAACATGTGATTGTGATCAAGGAATGGGTCAAGCTATTTTCAGCAGAAGCTCAGAAAATTACATCCATCACTTCAACCCCTCATACAGAAAGAGTTGACTAAACTGTTGGATGCATGGATCATTCATAGAGTTCTTGATTCTATGTGGGTTTCTAACTTAGTTCCTGTATGTAAGAAGTCCAAGGAGATTCGCTTATGCGTTGATTTCTGAAACTTAAACCATGCATCGGTCAAAGGAAACTACCTTGTTCCATCAATGGAGCATATTTTACAGACAATATCTGGGGCAGAAATGTTTTCCTTTCTTGATGGTTTTTTAGGATATGTCTAGGTTTTGGTAGTGGAACCTGATAGATTGAAAATTACCTTCCGTACCAAGTGGGGTACGTTCACCTATAGGAGAATTCCATTTGGTCTTGTGAATGTAGCCACAACCTTTCAACGTGCCATGGACATCACCTTTCATGGAATTATCAGATAGAGCGTAGTGGTGTACCTTGATGATGCAACTGTCTTTTCCATAAAACGATCAAACCACATACGCCATTTGAAGAACATATTCGAGCAATGCCGAAAATACGAGATATCCTTGAATCCCAAAAAGAGCATATTTGTGGTGTGTGAAGGGATCCTCCTTGGGCACATCATTGCTAGAAGTTGGATCAAGGTTGATCTAGACTGAGCTAGGACGATTACACAGATTCCTAACCCAGCCAAAAAGAAAGCTATGCAGTCTTCTTGGGAAAGAAAAACTTCCTCCAGAAGTTCATCTCAGATTATGTGGAGATAGTGAAACCTATGCAAGAAATGACCAAGAAGGATGTGATCTATAGTTGGGGTAAGAAGGAAATGATTGCATTCACCTGTATCAAGCATCCTATAGTAGATGCGCCTACACTTTACAACCTAGACTTTCACAAGGATTTCTTATTGTACACCTTCACCTCCGAGAACTCGCTTGCTACAGTAATCACTTAGAAGGGTGAGATGAGCGACGAACGTCCCATCTCCTTCATGAGCGCAAGCATGCAAGGACCTAAACTCAACTACCCCATCATTGAAAAATAAGCATATGTAGTATATAAGGTAGTGAAACACTTCACATACTACTTGCTGAAGAACACTTGCATAGTCTTTGTGCCACATCCAACAGCCCGATCACTACTTGTACAATAAGAGCTGGGTGAAAGACGTGTGAAATGGATGACAATTTTGCAAGAGTATGATCTTGACATCAAGGTTTCTGCAGACTTGTAGCTGAAGCATTCCATGCACAGGAGGAAGAAGAAGAGCTCATTGGTTGGGAACAAGAAGTTGAGATCTACGATGTAGAGTGAGCACCAACCACTTCATGTGGAAACTCTTGGTACGAAGTTGTGCACTAGTACCTTAAGCATGGAGCCATACCCTCTTACTTCTCCATCAGACAGAAGAGGGAACTTCACCTCAAAGCTTTACCTTATCAGTTGGTGCAAGTATTGATTTACAGAAAGCATAGTAATGAGATTTTTCTAAGGTGCCTGGAGGCACATGACTCAAAGAAGGTCTTGTATGATCTGCATGAAAAACTAACCAGTGGCCACTTCATGGGAAATACCACTATGCACAAAGTCATGTGAGCTGGTTTTCACTGGCCCACATTATTCAAGGATTCACATACATATATCGGCAAGTTCCTAGTCTGTCAGCGATGCACCAGAAGAACATGAAGGCTAGCAGCCCCACTGGACGCTATTGCAGTGACTGAACCATTGCAACAGTGGGGCCTAGACATCATTGGGGAAATATTCCCATATTCATCGAAACAACACCACTACATCTTGAAAGCTACAGATTACATCACACGGTGGACAAAAGTAGTTATACCTAAGCAAGTGAATGACTAGGAAGCCATCGAATTCCTTCAACAAAACATCATCTCATGATTTGGTGTCCCGGTATCACTTGTTTTTTACAATGAAACTTACTTTTCATCTTTAAAGCTTTATGATTTTGCATTGAAATATGGTATCATGCTTAAACACTCATATAACTACTACTTGCAGGGAAACGGTCTCATAGAATCTACAAATAAAAATCTTATCCACACTACTAAGAAGAACATTTACTATGAACAACATAACTTGCACTCCTCTTTGATGAATGATTTATGGGTCGACCGTGTAACATCCAAACCCTCTCTAAACAGTTCATCATACTTCCTGGTTTATGATAAAGAAGCCATCCTTTTGCCAAACATCTACTTTCCTGCACCCAATTGTTCCTAGAATCCCAAGGCAAGCCTTGTTTGCTACTTCAGTGTAGGATAGATACACTTCACAAGTTGCAGGAAGAAAGGATGAAAGAAAAAGAAAAGTTCACACTCCACCAGAGTCGTATCAAGAGATGGTTCGACAAGTGTCAAGAAGTCTACAGGAAACACTAACTTCGATGTGGGTTACTTTGTATTAGAATGGGACAAACCCCATGAAGAAAAAGGCAAACATAAAATGTTCCAGTCCCTGTGGATTGGTTTGTATACTATTCAAGAGAAGCATGGCCTACACATGTACAGTCAACAATCACTTGACGGGAGTATTGAGAACCTTCTTTTCAACAACCAAGATATAAAACACTAATTTCAGTAAGTTGGGCCACGCTCCATGCCATGTACATCGCCTATTTACTACTTGTTGTCTTTTCACTTTTCTTTGTTGTTTTTTATTCTTTTTGTTTTGCTTAATATCATGCTATTTTTTGTTTTTTCAATAAGTATTGCCCTCTACTAAGTTCTGGCTTTTGAACGAGTATGTGGTTGAGATCCAAAGAGTCTTGTGACACTGCAACACTTGGCCAGTATTGTGTTCATCTTCTCTGTGCTTGGCTATAACTATCGACCGATGAAGTCGTGACGGAAAATATGAGCCATCTGCAATGGAAGGTCTGGCCCAACCATGAACTTGTGTCTACACTAGGAAACCCCATGCATATACTCAGTCTTCTTCTCTCTGTGTTCAAGCTCATCCAACTAGTAGAAATGGATAAGGGGAAAATCTAAACGAGTAAACCTAAATAAGGTGACTTACATGCTTCTTTGAAGGAACAACCTCTTATGCTCTCAATAAATCGGGATCCCTCTTCGGCCCCAAAAATAAATAAGTTCCTATGCACAATTCTCTTTTCAAAAATACAAAGGCAAAAGAAGAGAAAGGCTTCTTCGGCACAGAGGTGAAGTGTGCATATCCACCGGGGTAATGACTAGGCTCACTGGAAGTGGAGAAATGCATGTGTTCGTTAGTGACTCCATCGGGGTACTGTCCAGGCCTATTGGTAGCGGAGCAACACGAGAGATTAGAAATTATACTTCTAAAAATTTTAAACTCGCAAGCCAAACTACCCTTCCTGATTTGGAAACACTGTGATCAAGCTAAAACTTGTTATTGTGTTTGACTGAGTTGGAAAAATGTGATGGAGAAGTGGAATTAACCCGCACAATGATTCAATACTCCCTAATAGACCAAGGCTCTGTGCTCTCAATGGACTGAAACAGAGACGCTGGTATTCAACCACTATGTCGCCAAGTGTTGTAGCGATTGCAACACCCTCCATAATTTTGGCCTACATCCAATTTCGGAGCCTTCCTTGGTTTTTCCTTTGATGTTTGCAAAGACTCAGGCTCATCCCATGAGCTCGTGTTGAGTCTTTACACCCTCTTTGCTTGATCATTCACCGTTCGTCTTTTAGCATGTTGGTTGCAATGTCATGCTTACAGTCTTGTTCTGGTTATGTTCAAGATATGTCTTCATGTGTACAAGTTGTATTCACTATGTAACCATCTATCACACTCACACAAGAAGTTTCATGCAATGTCTCACAAGTGTCATCACGATCATTCAATGATTTATCTTAAGTGTCACACTTGTCGCTCGCACCCTTTGGTTAGTCACATTAAGAATATGTCATCTTGTTGGTTCGAGATGTCCTCTCATCAAGTCATGTTGAGTGTGTGTTCGCAAGGTCATGTATATACGAGTTCACTCACTCTCACACTTGACCAATTTTTCCAAATATCTATCAACCGGGCCACCCTCCATCAGCCAAAATTCCAGTGAGCTACACTACGTAGTATCATCCCTCAGTGACTAAGTACTATTGCCCAAAATTGTGCAGAGCTTGAGGCTACGTCCCAAGAAATCCTAGAATCAACCTGGCTGACTGTCACCCATAAAAGTGTAGAAGTTTCCCAAGAAGCTATCTCAATCTGCATTGCCCACAAGCCTATCCATCAAGCCTCTCACTGTTCAACAAGAGAGTTTGACTGGGTAGTCACCCCGAGCTTCACTCGAAAAAATTGCGCAGAAGTTGTCAGCATGCCTACCTTTGGTAACTAAAAAAATTGCATAGACAAGAGGGAGAGGCACCTGCTACATGTCACTCCACTGTCTCTTAAAATTGCGCAGTTCTGTCAGTTAGTCCCCCTGCGAGCTGGTTTGCTGCTCCAACTGAAAATTGTGTAGTTTTCTTGGACTTTCTACCAGCTGCCCAACATCCCACTCAACCCGGAAACTGTGCAAACATGTCTTTCATGACTCCCTCCCAGTTCTGTGCAGTTTTGGCTAGCAAGCTCCTGTAGCCCGCTCCCAGCCTCCACTAAAAATCTATGTAGTTTTCATTGCTAGATTGCTCTATTGCCCTCACTACCTTCCCAGGAAAAATTGGGCAATTTGACCTCCCAGTTGAGCTAGATACCACAAAATTTCACTTCCATTCCAGACTGCTCAACCCAACCTCCCAGTGACCTTTGTGATTTTTTTCTTGACATTTCCCAAGGGCCCTACATCCTGGACTAAAATGTGCTTTGTGTAGTTTCATAGCCTTTTCCTCTCTCTCGGTCACCTGCACCCAAAAATTAAGGATGATGCATCGTGGTATATTAGGGGATTTCTGGATTTGATGTCGTCTCGTCATGAGTGATTGCGGATACAGGTACATGAATGAGACATGGCACGACAATGAATGGGATGAACAAGGAGTGCATGATAGGATACTTGTTCACGAACAAAGGAACACATGAAGCGGCCAAGTACCATCGAAGGGGATACATGTATAAGCAACATCAAGCGAACACCAAGACCATCGAAGACTCCGCACACCTTGCCATGCAGAGGTGAAGCTATGATACACCTAGAGCACACTCATCATTCAACAACACTACAGCTCAACATGGACACTACCATTAGCATGAACATACCAACACTTTCATGTCGAGTCATGTCATGAGTCATCTTAGCCACATCACTACTATGGGCCATACTGCTGTAATTAATGTAATGTAACATGGAAGTCCAAGAGACCCACATATGAAGTTGAAGAGTCATGTCAGTTGAATATTCATGTAAGTCAAACACTCATGAGGGAAGTCAAAGAGTCACAAGGGTCAAGTTCACCCTTGGCTATATATACCCCTCATTTGTACATGCAAAGGACTTTTCACCTTGGCTCCTCCCAAATAGCCTTACAAGTCTGTAGTATTTTCTTTGGGGAGCGAGCAGTGACTCTAATGCCCCACTATCAAGGTTAGTGATGTATGGTGTACGAATGTGTCTTGGAACTTTCACTTAATTTAGAAGCATGTTAACATGTCAGCACATTTTCACACATGTATTGTATTCGTTTATGAGACTATTCTTTAGACGCTTGTAATGCATGCTTCTTTAACCTATATTAATATAGTTAAACAATTACAACTATTTTAGTGCATATGATGTTGGAAATGTGTTCTATCAGTTGTTAACGTTGTCTCTCCCATGTGGACTATTCCATCAGACACTCGATATATTCATTCCTGTAAACTTGTTATAACGATCTTCGCACTCATGTGGACTATTTCATTGGGTGTTGTATGTTACCTATTCACTTTGCGTTTGCGACTACCACATCCATGTGGACTAATCCACCAGAAGTTGTGCATGTCCTACTGTGTTGTGTGTCTCTAATAGAGTTGGGACTATTCCTTTTTGAATTGAGACTCACTCTCACCCTCTCACTCTACAGTGAAAGAACTTAGACACAACTTACACTAAGCACTCACCAAGCACATGAACCTGGTTGTTTGAAGACTAAGTATACCACTCTCATGTACTCACAAGTAAGAGCTAAGGCATATCTTTAAGAGAATGACAACCGAGCCATCATACCGGATGGGACTCCTACACCAAATGGTGTGAGGTCTAGTTGAGACTTCATACTTGGGAGATCCCTTGAATGTTGGTGGGTCCAGCACCGTCAACGGGTCGAGCGTTGCATTGTGAAAAATATTCTCTCAATATGAAAATCAGTGGTGGTGAACCGTGACCAACCATTGTGACAAAGTTTGTGTGAATATGACAATCAACTTTGGTCAACCATGGTCAACCATGTTTATTCTAGTGTTTATAATATTTATCTTAGGGTTTATATACCTTGGGTTTATAATATTATTCCCTTGAGTTTATAATCCCTTGGTTTTTTATTATTAATCCCTTCCATTTTATCTTAGGGTTTATATACCTTGAATTTATAATATTAATCCCTTGAGTTTAATACTATTCCCTTGGATTTATAATATCAATCTTTTGGATTTATTAATATAAGAATTTATATTGGTAGAGTATAATG
>APFE030106428.1:0-17911 GCA_000404065.3 Pinus taeda | reverse complement strand
GCTCATTAACCCACCTCACACGGAGGTCTAGAGTTCAAAGTCCGTGCTCTCCTAGCACATTCAGGATTTTAACATCTGTCGTTTCCCCCGACTCCAGGGAAGCGCGGTTTGTCCTTTTTTACATTAAGATTGCCCATTGGACCAGTTCGAAAGTCATCGTTTATTTCCTTTTCAGCACTGAATATTTATAAGGGAAAAAAATTAAGAAACTTCAATGAGAAATTCGATTAAAAGACAAATTCCTTTTGATTCTTTACCCCCGCATATTCAATGAAGGCGCAAGTATGAGTTGTTTTTTCTGTTCAGCGATTGATTCTTTCTGTTCAAACTTCAATTTATTTGCCCATTCCATCTCCGTGGATAGAGGGCATTAAATTTGCCTGGGAGGCAAGCAACAGCAACCGCCAAGAAAGAAGTAGAGACGAAAGCAAATTGGTTGGCCAATCACATTCCCGAGTTTCGAGTTGTCAAATTCGTGTGAGTGGACTTCGAATTTTACAAATTTTAATTCATGTCTGCATTTAATCAAAATCTATACCATATCTAAACGCGAGCAGTTGCTTTCCAGTTATACAAGTTGAAACTCACAACTATGATCCCACATGTACTGAAAAGTTCGTTAATTTATTAGCACATAAAATGTGGTTGGTGTTGTTAATTAGTCTGAACAAAATCACCAAAAGTCTCCGATGTACGTAGAAAAAAGGAATAGATATTTTTTTAATCTGGAATTTTTGTTAGATTTAGACTAACTACCCTTAATTTATGCATTTGAAGACGGAAACCGAACATCACGTTCATCAGCAACTTCATTTAGTTGTTGACTCAAAATTTTAAGAGTAGATAAATCACTGTTTGCCTAGAGAGGTGATATGGTCATAGAATCCTTTAAAAGTCAATTTGAAATTTGAAATTTAAGTGTTTTTCATTCAAAATTATTAGATCATTAGGACTAGATAAATCTTTCTGTATCTGCATAGCTGATGTGCCCTGTAAAATTCTATAAAAAGTAATCACAGCTTTTATAAGACAATGACATTGACAATACTGCATAAAAATAATTGGTGCAGTCCAGGCCTAGATCATGATACCTCTAAAATTTCAAAGCTATGAATACAGAATTGAGTTGAAAGCTCTGAAAACAGTGCCCGTGGATTTGATGGGTAGAGTGCATAAATCTGCTCTCTTTTGAAACAGAAAAGGACTGGTGCCACAAACGAATGGAAGATAACAAACGGAGTCAGAGATAACAAAACCGAGTCAGGGAATAACCCTTCGAATTTCAAATTTATCTTGTTGGTTTAGAATTTCAAATTTATCTTGGTTGTTCAGTGAAAAGTGAAATTTTGATGAGGGAGATGACAAAAGGGAGTAATCCTATCCATTTCAAATTTATCTGGTTGGTCAAGTGAAAAATTGATGACAGGTATTTGTTTTTCTGTCTTTTTAGGTTTTATATAGATACATAAATGTCACTGAAAATTTAATGATAGAGATAATAAAAGGGAGTAATCATTAGAATTTCAAATTTATCTTGTTTATCAAGTGAGAAATTGATGAGAATTATTATTATTTTTTTTTTTTTAAATACATGAGTGTTAGATAGACTTGCAGTATTCATATTCAGGAAAAAAAAAAATTTAAGTGTAATACTTCACTAGTTTAGATCTGTAACACCAAATTTTTTTAATGAAATATATGCAAAACCTTGTTCAATTACAATGCCACTACTCCATTTTTTCTTTTTTTTTAATGAAAGATATGCAAACCTTGTTCAATTACAATGTCACTACAATTTTTCTTATATTCCTTTGTGTCTATAAAAATGTCTATCTAACAAAAAACTGTGACAAGAAATACTTTCCTTTGAAGAGGATCCATAGAAAAATATATAGTGCAACAAAATTGATTTTCTGAGTTAATCTCTAATCAGTCATTGGAATTAAAATACTCATTAATAATGGACCATTTAAATATTTGCAAGTCAAATTTAGTGTTTCAAATTTTCGTTCATAAGAATGTCTAATTCTATGGGATCTTACTTTGGAGATTTCACCTCTTATCCCTTGATCTCATCCTCTCATTAAAAGTGAATCTCAAGCCTAGATTGGTAAATGGAATTTCTAAACTACCACACTCTCCTATAAATTTAAGGCCATCTAATCATACTCTCATTTTGTTTCTTTAAACCTAAAAGAGTTATCATTTTCATACATTAGAGTGACATTGAGGTGACTTAAATACTTGCACCCCAAATTTAGTGTTCTAAATTTTCCTTGATAATAACTTCTAATTTTATGGGATCTTATTTTTCGAGATTTCACCTTTTATCCCTTGAGCTCATCCCCCATTAAAAATGAATCTCAAACCTAGATTAGTAAATGGAATTCCTAAACTACCACTCTCCTATAAATTTAGGGCTATCTAATCTTATCCTCATTTTGTTTCTTTAAACCTAAAAAAATTATATTTTCATGTATTAGAGTGAAATTGAGATATACTTTATAATAATTCAACTCCAATTTTTCTTATATTCTTTTATATCTATAAAAATACCTATCCAACATAAAAGAGTGACAAGAAATATGTTCTTTGCAGAGGATCCATAAAAAAAAATATATACTGCAACTAAATCGATTGTCTGAGTTAATCTCTATCTAAAATACCTATCCAACATAAAATAGTGACAAGAAATATGTTCCTTTGCAGAGGATCCATCGAAAAGTATATACTGCAACTAAATCCATTATCTGAGTTAATATCTATCTAAATCAGTCATTGGAATTAAAATACTCATTAATAATGGGAGACTTAAATACTTGCACGTCAAATTTAGTGTTTCAAATTTCGCTACGTGACACCTTTCAAAAATTCATATGACACCTTTCAAAAATTCATATGCGTTTAAAATGCAAAAAAACGTGGAACGTCAAATTCAGGACTAGACGTAGCAACAGTAATTAACTGTGTAATTAAGGCTCTTAATGAATCTAAAGTCGGAGGTACTGTTATAAACTGCAACGAGCATTTCATTCTAGAAACACTCAGACCCATATTATTTCAAATGCCATTTTTGTAAGCCCGGCAAAACCTGTAATCTTTAAAATGACATTGAACGCTGAATTCATTTGCTAAGAGTGGTAAATCAAATTCCGCATTTAAATTAATTACATTGAAGAGTAATTCTATACCACCTGTCCGCATTTAAATTAATTATGCATTGTCAATTGTCATTGTGGGAAGTTCGTATAACCCTACCAATACTCAAGTTCCATAAACATCTAAACCCAAAACGTGGTCAACTCAAGATCACACTTGTTTCATGATTAACAATATTTATTATTTTGTTTTTGTTGTTACGCCCGGGACTGGTTTCTCTGCACTAAGTTCGGGAAGGGGGACCACCCAGCGCAGTGAGTCTCCTTTTCCATTCCCACGTGATTGCAGCGCTCACATGCTCACGGATTGCATATGTGTTCCTGCCTGCCTGGCGTTGCAGATTTTACTCGATTCAGCACGGAGCCCGGGTCAATCTGGCCGGCGGCGGCCCTAGATTGTCAATAGCTTTACTTCAAATTTCTTCTTATCTGTGTATCCGTCAGGGCAATCCGTCTGTCACCTGTGCCCTTGTAACAACACATCACCCGGTTGAAGCTCTTCCCTCCAGCACTGCAAGGACAGGAGCCCACGATGGAACGTCAAGATTAATTTTTATTTATTATTTACCGCAAGGAAGAAGTATCTAGGATTGTAAAATCTGTTATGACTCAGTTGTAAAATCAGTAACAGTGGTAAAATTATTATGAGGGGTTATCTATTAGTTTGACTCATTATTATTATGGGAGGGAAACTAGTTGATCTTAAGTAAGAAGCTGGGCCTTAGATTATTGTCTTATAAGTAGGTTTGAGAAACATAAACTCTTTGATAAGAAATTGGGTCTAGATCATTAACTTATTCTCTTAAATAAATAGGTTTGGCCATTATTATTATGGGAGGGAAACTAGTTGATTTTATTATTATGGGAGGGAAACTAGTTGCTCTTAAGTAAGAAGCTGGGCTTTAGATTATTATCTTATAAGTAGGTTTGAGAAACATAAACTCTTTGATGTTATATAAGAAATTGGGTCTAGATCAGTAGCTTATTCTCTTAAATAAATAGGTTTGGCCTAGTATAAACTCTTAACAAAACAAATACATAGGATTTTAAAACATACTCCAAATCCATAACAATAATCTTATATATATAATTTAATTTTTTAATTTGCAATTCTATCCTTCAAAATAAAAATCAAAGCTGTTTGTGGACAAGCTGAATTCAAGGAGATTTAAGTTTTGCAATGTTACCATTCGAGTTGTATTTCACAATTTTGAGATGACTGATTAAACCTATATAAGTCTCATATCAAACATTCCATCAATATCAAAAAAAGCATATACTACTATTCATACTATGCCAATACGGTGCTTTCTGTTTGCGATTTTCCAGAGACAGAAAAGCAAAGCGATGGGATGTGGTTAGAGCCAACCAGGGACCGATGAGTGATGAGGGTAGCATTGCCTGACAATGGATCTAACACAGCAGTCGGCACGGCTTTGGCAGAAGTAATAAAGTTAGTTGGTGACGATATGGATGCGTGTTTTGTCGGACACAATACACGATCGCACTCTGCAATCGCGTGGGGGCGCAAGGGCCACGCCATGAATTGACCTTTACTTCATCTTTTCCAACAGTCCCCCACTCCACCTACAACAACAATACCAAATGCCATTCCCGTGAACTTTTCTTATCATGATAACATCAATACCCATTACCCCCTCCTATCCCTGCCGCAGACGAGTTTATATTTTAGCCCCACAACCTCACCTCACATAGTATGTTTTCATGTCTCTACATCTCCATCCCCATGCCCACTCTAGGGATAGAATTTTACCGGGGTGATTTGCTTGTCAAATACAGTTAAAAAATTTGTAAAATTGTCCCGATTTATTGTCTAGATATTTATTGTAAGAACTGATGATTTATTAATCAAATACAATTAAAAATTTGTAAAACTGTAGAGATCCACCGTCTAAATACTTTATTGAAACTGTGAAAACCTGTGAAAACCTACGTCTAAATACTTTATTGAAACTGTGAAAACCTATCCAACTAATGAGAAAACCATCACATTTATAAAATGAATCTAAGTCTGTTTTGAAATTCCAACCCTGCGACCCAAAAATACATAAAAACCCAAAAAACTCCCACTCCCTAATCAGAAGCAGATGATTCTTCGGAGATTCCACAGGTCCGTCCCACGTCTCTTAAAAGTCCATGAAATTCTCCATTGGTCTAGTCCCAATTCAGACATTGGACGACACAAGGGATGGGCGATTTTCACTGCAGAACTTGGGCGACACAGGGAAATCCAGTAGTAATAGTGGAATACAGGACGACTCTGCTTTGGCCTCCATTACGAGGAAACTTGTAGTGTGCTGTCCGTGTTTGTGTATACCAAAATGAGACAACACAAAAGACAATATGAGGGTTGTTGCGCACATGAAGTCCAGGCCAAAGCCAAAATCAGATATTTGGCTTCGATAATGAAAACAAAAAATGACAATTAACCTTACATTAATGTCCCTCTCCAGTCCTCCTGCCATTCCCCACCTTGAATGTGCGTTTTGTCGCCCACACAATTACAGTGACATGAAAGTCGTTTTGGCCCTACTTTGTTTTGAATTACAATGATGGTCGACATTGTTCCCTGGTACCGACGAATGACGGCTAATCTTACTGGGTACCGACGAATATCCTCCACCCGTATCACTTAACCCTAACATTATCACTGTCATATATATAATTAAAGATAAGAACCATATAATTAGGTAGTTGATATGATTGACTTTTGAGTAATAGATCAGTGGGTAACCATGCGCATTCTTAAGGTATTTATCGTTGTGTTGCTGTTTAAATTTTGATCATATATTATGCGTGATGTGTGAGATTGTGTGAATGCATTTCTTGATTATAGGTTAGGTAGGTTAAGTATTAGGGTGAGCATAGAGTATATAAATAGGTTTTTGTTGAAATGTTTTGATTTTTATTTTTTATAAAAAATGGTATAATGTTTAATTTCTGATTGGCTGTAAAATTAATTAGATTTAATAATTGTGTTTGGATGTGATATTAATTTTAAAATTACAACTCATCAAATCATTAAGACAGCTTAGAGTTATAGAAAGCTTTTTGATTTAAATGTATGGCGAGTTGAATAACTTTTATTTATTTATGTTAATTCTTGGATCAAGCATAATTATGATATGCATGGTTGACTTATCTAAGACTCACTTGATTCTAGAGGGGATGGTCTATTACACAAATGGGGGCTTTTCAAAGACCAGGCAGTATAGATGGAGGTCAAATATGAACACAATGGGACAAATGCTACACAAATATGTACGGAACATTATAGCTAGACTCAAGTGGAATAGAAACATACTCCATAGATGTAAGGGTGACACATCTCGGATGCTTTGAACAAGGGTGACTCGATGATGTTGCCAGATGGGAGAGGCCCGGAGGGGACCATAAAAACATGAGAAAATGATGGTTACTCATGATGAAAATTGATCTGTGGGTCAACCTATGCGCGGGTAAAGTTGTACCAGAGTATAGATTACTTAAATGAAGAAATTTATTTTTAATTATGTTGGGTGTGTGTTATATTCTTTCCACGACTAGGCCCGCGCAAGTCAAGGGGCGGGTAGTGTCCTCTTTGTTGCACCGATTGCAGTGGGGGAGTCACATGGGGGGAGGCAACTGCTCCTGTCGGGGTTTTGAGGGGGGTTGTAGCCCCCCTCCACGGGGTGAGCACCCCACGAATTTTTTTTTGGACCCTATATTAAGTGGGTGGACCTACTTATGGTTTTGTGCATGGGTTTTGCACATGGTTTTGGGCATGATGGTTTTCTACCCATGGTATCTTGTACATCCAGTCAAGGAAACTATCATTATGTTTTAATCGAGGTTTAATGGATTCTTCGACATGCATATATATGTATTGTAACATTGAAAGGAATATAATGAAAAATCAATCTGGTAGTCCTAGTTTTGGGATCAAGGGGAAATATTTATGTATATATGTTTTGTGTTTTATGCTCTCGCCATTGTTTATTTTCTATTTTTAGAATTCGTATGCAGGTAATTTCTGTACAGGGTTAAAACCTACATTTGGTATAAGAGTTGTTTTGGCTTCAAGGGGATGCCTTTCTTAATGAAGGGTTTTGCTTGGGTCTGTGGTAGACCCTATTCAGTGGGAGATCTGCAAGATCGATTCTTGTTGTGGAAGAATATTGCAAGCGGTGTAAAGATAGAAATCAAGAAATTTAATGGTCATATTTTTGAGTTGTGGAAACTCAAGATGGAGGATCTGCTGGTGGATAAAGTTCAGTGAATCACAATAGATCCAGGTACTAAACCAACGTCAATGCCAGATGAAGACTAGGGGAAGTTGGATCAGAAAGCAAAGAGCATAATATGATTATTGAATGTATCACGAGAAGCTATAATGAAGGCATTGTGGGACAAATTAGGGATTTTGTACCAATGTAAGTCTCTAGTGAATAAACTGTTCCTATAGAAAAAGTTGTATAACTTGAGCATGAAGGATGAAGACTTAGTGACAGAGCATATGAATGCCTTTAATACTATGGTAAGCCAATTGTTATCTATTGATATTAAAATTTTAGATGAAATTGAAAGCATCATTTTACTGTGTTCTCTACCAGATTCGTGGGATAGTATGGTTGATGCAACAGGTAGCAATACAACTACCTTGAAGTTTGATGAAATAGTCTCATCCTTGATGTCGAAGGAGATGACACGGAAAAATATGGAGGTCCAGAATGGAGAGGCTTTGTCTATATGAGGACGGTCCCATAATAGAAACAAAAATAAGTCTTCATGTGGGAGATCTAAATTTAGAGGGAGATCTAAATCTCCAAGAAAACCCGTAAAGGTTTGTTGGAAATGCCAAAAGGAAGGGCACTTCAAAAAGGACTGTAAATCTAAAGATCCTGAGAAAGTAAATGGATCTAATGATGCTCCTTCTACAGAGATGAAAACTACCTCAAATGAAGGTGGGGATGTGTACTTGGCTTCTTCTCCAAGTACACATGTAGATAATGAGGCATGGTTGATTGACTCACGTGCATCATTTCACTTCACTCCCCATAGGGAGTGGTTCTGTAAGTATGAGAAATATGATGGTGGTGATGTCTTCTTAGGAGATGACAGGAAGGATAGAATCTCTAAATTCAAGCTTTTGTGATCCATATTACATTAAGAAGAGTCTTTTCGGTAGAAATCACATAGGAAAAAATTTTGTTGACACATTTTGAACCAACTAGTGTGGTTCATCATCAGGACTAGATGAAGATGCAAATCATGGCACATGCTTAAATAGAGGGCGATGTAGAGACTAAAAGATCATATAACGACTAGTTTATGAAAATTAATATTTTAATAATGATTATTAAGATCAAATAATATTCCTATAATGGCTAATATAATGGCTAGTTTAAGAATAATAATATTATAATTTATAATATATTTAATTATATATAATAATAATAATTAAGAAGACGAAACGTAAACTTAATAAGAAACAACAATCCAACTCAACCAAATAGAGGGAACAGAGTCAAAAAAATGAAAATAAATATATAAAATAAATAAAATAAATAAATAGGAGTCAAGACCTAATTGATGAGCAAGATCTATAACAAAAATAATAATTAAAGGAAACTAAAATTAAAACAAATCAGTCAAAAGGGAGGGTAAATGACTAGTTTATGAAAAATAATATTTTAATAATGATTATTAAGATCAAATAATATTCCTATAATGGCTTGTTTAATAATAATATATATAGGAGTCAAGAACTGATTAATGAGTCAAGATCCTAAACAAAAATAATAATTGAATGAGACTAAAATTAAAACAAAGCAATCAAGAAATGGATCAAAAGAATATTAACATTAAATTAAAATTACTATATAGAAACAAAAAATCATAAATCGAAATGTCAAACCGTAAAAAATAAAATAATTCACAAATAGAAACAAGCTAGGAGGACGGGACAAGGACCCAACTTCTGCTAATATTTCAACCATCGTCTATATTTAAATTATTGGGCCTTTTCTCGATTTCCAAGGCCTCCCTAAATTTACGATGATGGAAATGATTAACCTTGGCAATGACATGGGTTTCCTCAATGCATATGTGATGCCTAGATTTTTCTACATGTGTTGCCAAAATAGAGGAGAGGGTCTTGCCATGCTTGATGTCAATTGCATGCTCACAAATCCTTTGATTAATCCAGCGACCAATCTCACCAATGTAGGGATTCCCACAAGAGAAAGGGATAAAATAAACACCTTTCATATTTTTTGGGTCCACATGGTCTTTAACGGATCTTAGGGAGCTTCAGATGTTATTTAAGGACCTAAAGGTTGAAGGAACCTTATGATTCTTGAGGATGCTCACAATATTGTCTGTAGTTCCTTCGATAAAAGGGAGATGAACTTGAGAAAAGTGATCCTTGGTTTCTTTCTTAGCCTTAGGACCTTTTTCAGCTTTGAGGAAAGCCTTAGTACACTGGTGTCTACTATACCCATTACTAAAGAAAACACTGAAGAGGTGTTCTTTCTCCTCATTGAGATGGTTATCATCATAAACACTTAAATCTCTAGTCACTAAAGTATTGAGAACACCAAGCTTTTTAGCCAAGAAATGATGAGAATTAGCACGAAGTTATTGCTCTGTGTGAGTTTTCTTCCGAAAGACTTGATGAGAAAAAGATCCATATTCATTCCTTGAGAGGAGAACGTTAAGGAAGGGCATACTATTATTACTTTCAAATTCCATGGTGAAATTTATCATTGCCAAGATTAGTCATTTCCATCATCATAAATTCAGGGAAGCCTTGGAAATCGAAAAAAGGCCCAATAATTTAAAAAGAGACAATGGTTAGAATATTAGCAGAAGCTGGGTCCCTATCCTGTCCTCCTAGTTTGTTTCTATTTGCGGATTATTTTGTTTCTATATAGGTATTTTCCTTTAATGTTAATATTCTTTTGATCCATTTTCTCACATAAAAAAAATCCCTCCCTTTTAATTGCTTTGTTTTAATTTTAGTCTCATTTAATTATTATTTTTGTTATACGATCTTGAATCATTAATGAGTTCTTGACTCATATATATATATATATGTGTGTGTGTGTGTGTGTGTATATGTGTATATGTTTATCTTTATGTAATATATACATATACATTCTATACATACACACACACACACACACACACACACAATACAACATACATACATACATACATACAACATACACACACACATATATATATATACTTATATATATATATATATATATATATAATAATATATATGACTCTACTCCCTTATCTTTGGTTGACTTGGATCATTTTTTCTTATTAATGTTAGGTTTCCTTCTTTCTTTTATATTTATATATATATTTTAATAATTATTAAATTAAACATTATTCTTTAAACTACCTTATAGGATATTATTTGTTCTTAAAATCTTTATTTAAAATATTTTTTCATAATCGCTATTTAAATAGAATAAATAATAATAAAATTATAGTAATTTTACCCTGTCTTTTATGCTTGTTCATTTTAGTTTCCTTTAATTATTATTTTTCTTATAGGATCTTGACTCATTAATAAGGTCTTGACTTTATTCCCTGTTTTTGGTTGACTCGGATTGTTTATTTCTTATTAATGTTTATGTTTTTCGATCTTTCTTAATTATTATTATAAATTATAATACTATTATTCTTAAACTAGTCATTACACAAATATTATTTGATCTTATTATTAAAATATCAATTTTCATAAACTAGTTGTTATACGATCTTTTGGTCTCTACATTGCCCTCTATTTAAGCTTGTGCCATGATCTGTATCTTCATCTCGTCCTGATGATGAACCACACTAGCTGGTTCAAAATGCATCAGAAAAATTTTCTCCTATTTGATTTCTACCGAAAAGGCTCTGCTTAAGGATAGAATCGTTGGTCACTGGAAATTCAAGTTGAAGTTGTAAGGTGGAAGGATTTGAACACTTTTGGGTGTTCTTCAAGTTCTTGCATTAGCCAAAAGTATGATTTTTGTAAGCAAGCTGGATGGTGCAAGTGTAAAAAGGAGTCTTTGAAAGAGAAACCTACAAGATGGTTCGAGGAGCACTGGAATTGATGTGGGGAGTTCATATTGGAACTCTGTGCAAGCTTCTGGGTAGCCCTATTATTGATGGGTGCCACAGTTCTGTGGTTCCTAAAACCAAAGCAGAAAATCTAGTGGTCTCTAGAGGAAAGACCGTGCTATGGTATCAAAGGCTTGGACATATTAGAGAGAAGGGCCTTTGAATACTTCATGGTAATGATTGGTAGAAGGTATGTCTAATTTATCTATGGATTTCCATTTCTATGAACATTGCATATATGGGAAGTAGAATTAGGTGGGTTTCCCCTCTGGTGCTACGAGGGAGAAAGGGATATTAGAGCTTGTGTGCAGTGATGTGTTTGGACCCGATTCAGTTCCATCACTGGGTAAGTTTGTGTACTTTGTATCATTTATATATGACTTCTCAAGGAATACATGGATATATTTCCTTAGGAATAAATCTGAAGTCTTTGATAGGTTTAAAGAATTTAAGGCTTTAGTGGAAAACCAGATAGAGAAGAAGATAAAGGCGTTGAGGATGGATAATGGGGGAGAGTTCTGCAAGAAGGAATTTGAAGAGTTCGGTAAGAAGTGTAGTATAGAACAGTAGAAGATTACTCCATACACACCTCAGCAAAATGGAGTTGCATAAACAATGAACAGGACAGTTATGGAAAAGGCAAGAATCATGCTCAGTGGTGTTGGGTTAGGACAATAATTTTGGGCAGAGGTAGTGGAGACTGCATGTTACTTGGTCAACAAATCACCTTCATTAGTGTTGGAGGGTAAGACTCCACATGAGGTATGGACTAGTAAGAAACCCTTTCTTTCACATCTGAGGGTATTTGGTTGTGATGCATATGTACATGTTCCAAAGGAGAAAAGAGCCAAGTTGGATAGTAAATATGAAAGGTGCATATTTATTGGGTGTAAGGATGGTTTAAAACGTTATAAACTTTGGACCCTAGAAATAAGGAACATTGTGTACAACCGAGATGTGGTGTTTAGAGAGGTGAAATATGTTATTAAACATGAAGTCCTACTGAAGAAACTTGAAAAGGTAGAGTTTGAGCTAAAGGAGGAAGAATCAGACTCTATAGCAGAAGAAGAATCAAAAGATGAAGAGCCACAAATTCCAATTGTGAGAATATTAGTTCTAGAAAGAAGGCAACAAGAAAGGTATAGTTCATCTTCTTTCTTTTCAAAATTTTCTTTATCTATTATTGATGATGATCCCAAAACTGTCAGGGAGGCAACAAATTCGGAGGATAGAAAATTGTGGAAAGATTCCATGGTTGATGAAATGGCATCTTTGGACAAAAATGGGGCTTGGGATCTGGTGGAGTTACGGACTGGAAGGAAACCCATTGGATGAAAATGGGTGTTTAAGAAGAAGATGAATGTAAAAGGCAAGGTGGAGAAATACAAAGCTTGGTTAATAGAAAAGGGTTATTCCCAGGTGTTGAGAATTGATTTTGGTGATATTTTTTCTCTTGTTGTGAAGGTAGATTCTATTAGATTACTTTTATTTGTTGTTTTTTATTTTGATTTTGAGGTAGAACATATGGATGTAAAGACAACATTTCTTCACGGGGATCTGGAAGAAGAGATATACAGGATGTTGGGAAAAATACTAGGGGGGGTGGGGTGAATCAACATTTTAAACTTTCACAATAATAATTTTATTTTTCAAATTGTATACATGATTTTACATAAACCAAACAACATATGTCCATGACTATAATGAATGAAACCAGCATATAGATAATAAACTTGAAAAACAACTAATTCATTGTCTGTTGAACTTAAATTAGAGTGTGATGCATTTACTAAGCATTAAACATATGTAGTAAGAACAAAATAAATCAACACACATAAGAAGCACACATGAACACCAAGATTTTTTAGGTGGAAACCCAATGTGGGGAAAAAACAACTATTGTTGTCATCTCAGTCTTCAATCTTCTTATTATTAAAGGTGTTTACAAGTTTTGTGCTGGTGCAAACTTTTTCCAGTACGTAGGCATCTACCTGCCGAAGGCTACAACCTTCGCTCATTTTCCAGCTTCTACTGGAAGGGAGCTCCAACCCCCTAGGTCTTGTAATGGATGATATGATTACCAGTACGTAGGCGTTGAATTACAAAAGGCTACCATCTTCACTCTTTCTCTAGGGATCACATTTCATAAATTTTCAGACTGGATACTCCTGGTATACATCAACACAATATGTAGGCCACATTTCATCAAATTTTTAGACTAAACCCATCAGTAATGTATTGTGCTATACAACAACCCCCCATTTCAAAAAATCTTACTTTAGAAAATTATAATTTGAAATGGGTCCCTCTTATATTAAATTGGTGTTAATCCATCACTATTCTAAAGGTTCGGAAATAATCAAAACATTTTAAAACCTTTTGAAATAAGTGGTCTTAAAAATAAAATGAATAATTATTTATTATTGCGATAAAGCGATCGCGAGATCATATATCGCAACAACAAAGGATACATAACCATGACCCATTGGTTTTCCCTGATGCGATAAAAGCAAAATAGCCAACGGGTATCGGGATAACAAATAACAAAAGGCCCCTCCCCTTTGCCCCGATGCGATATCACAATCGGCGATCGGGGAATGCGACGCGAACATAACAAACTCTCCTCATTCAAACTCCCGATGCGAGTCGAGCGATATCGCTATCGGCGATCGGGGATTCCATAAGACTCAAATGAAATTACC
Organism: Pinus taeda; assembly: GCA_000404065.3. Classification (NCBI taxonomy): domain Eukaryota; kingdom Viridiplantae; phylum Streptophyta; class Pinopsida; order Pinales; family Pinaceae; genus Pinus; species Pinus taeda. The sequence goes on along the minus strand of APFE030106428.1, from coordinate 3,927 downwards.
CAAGCCTTCCTCCAATTGCCGATTGCGATGAGCCCAAAGCGCGACTTTCGAAAAGGATCAATATGATTTCGCTATATTATATATTCGTTATCATTGAAAGCCTTTTCTCTTCCCGATAGAGATTCGCTCGCGTCCAACCGCCAAAAAATCAAATCCACGCTTAAACCATTATTCGGCAAATAAAGGATATAACAAGCAATTAAGTGATTGACAGGTTTTAACGGCCAATTAATGAGCAGTCATGCATAAATCCTTTCAGAGAATGCATCCGTGGGAGCCTTATGATAAATCGTCCATTTCCCATTGATTAACATAATTTCCTCATATTTGGTTTTCGCCATCTATTCTTTGCATTACGTTTATTTTTCTCTTGCGCAGAGTTTTTTTTCGCAGTAACGATGGGAAAGAAATCTAAGAAGTCTAGAATGCCTTCGGCCCCTATGGTAATAGGACAACATGCCACTGATCTGGGATTGAGAAAGAAGGGATTAATCTCAGATACCACATGTCTCAGCCTTGGCAGCACTACTTGGCAAAATATTTACAACCTGGTTGAAGTCGAGGAACCTCAGCAAACATCAGTATAAGCCTCAGCAGTTTCAAGCCGGAAATCTGATGCTACTTTAAAGGATTTGGCTGATTCTTACCTTCATAGGATAGCAGCTCGAGAGAAAATTCTTCCATATATGGATGTGGTGATATGGGCAATTGAGGAAATTCCAATTACAGATAGAACATTCTGCACTGTTGATGGGGGAGTATTTGGTTCATTTCAGCCCAATGATTTCAGGCAAATGCACCATTTTCCTGAACCAGAGAAGAAGTATAATAAAGCATTTCTGGAGAAGTTTCGAGATGAGAATGAAACCGAGTCAGCGCCTATACGAGAATGGAGACAGAACCCAGTGAAACACAAACATGAGTCTTCGGGTAAGTACTCTGTCAACTCCTTATGCTCTCCTTATTGTTATGCTGGAGTCATGATGTGTCGATTGTGGGGATTACATGATTCTTCCAAATTTTCCATAGAAATGGTTCCTTTGATGGAAGCGGCATGTAATAGTGAAATCATGGATTCGGGGACTATATTATCAGATAAGTTGGCTACGGCTATTCTTGAATTCAGAAACAAATCCCGTGTTACTGATAGGTTCATCCCTCCATTTTATTTAGTGCCTATATTTTGGATACCCTCTGTTTCAATTCCGAGTTTCCTGTGTTAGGGTGGAGATGGACTCCACAGGACCCTATGTCTATTCATATTTACCACCAGAAGCTATGGAAAGCTCATTACAAACACCATTTATACCAAGTCTGTAATGGATTCATGCTACCTCTTTACTATGCAATTTTTTATAAACCTGCCCCTAAGATCTCCTCTCAGGCTGAGATTGACTTGACAACCCTAGGAACCTGGTTTGGAGAAGAAAAATTCACCTATGTAAGAGTTTTTGGCAGTCAGGACAGATCTCATGTTCTCGCCTTGTACATACCAGACAAGCTATTAGCTCGCGAAATAGCATATCAGCTTACAACTGCGTCAGCCACGAAAACTCTTAGAAATTCAAAGAAGCAAGTTTGGCCTCCTTTCCCTCTTAGGTGTGGTGTCTATACTCTGCATGATTATAAACATGCAGAGAAAGAGGCAGAAAAAATTAACGTCTTATTTCTCGCCACTTTGCCTAATAGACGCTTCAACCCGAAGAAAGTCATCTATAACGCCCTAGATCAGGCCAAGCTTACTAAATTCGAGCACAAGGAATATGAGTTTGATGACCTGTTCTCCTCCGCTGAGTCAATTTTCCAGGTACAACAGCTAGCCAGAATGAGATACCGTGATGACGGATTAGTAGAATTTAACAAACTTAGAGAAAGGTTGCAAACTCTTCCTCTAGATTTGTTAGCTACTACCTCGATGACTCAGTCAAGCGAGCCTGAACATCAGCTTACTAATGAACCTCCTGCTACATCCGCAATCTATGAAGAAGTCCAGAGAAGAGATCTGGAGGAACTTTTGAGGTTAGAACAGGAAGAGGCACATAGAAAAGAACAAGAAGAGGCACATAGAAAAGAACAAGAGGAAGCACAAAGGAAAGAACAAGAGGAAGTAGAAAGGAAAGAATAGGAGAGAATAAGAGAAGAAGAACAGAAAAGGTAGCAGGAGCAGAGCAGCAAAGAAATGAATGTTGATACTCAAGTGGACCCAAGATTGCTTGAAGAATGGCAACAATTCAATACAATTATAGGCAATCTTGAGACCTCAACGGACGCCGAAACATCCAAAGCTACCGATACACAAGATACAGCATCAAAGGAGGTTCCAAGCAAAGGAACCAGCGGTCCACCCTCAAATACAGTAGTCGAAATAATTCCGAAGAATCCTTCTGATCAAACAATTTTGCAAGTAGAGGACATTCCTCCGCTAGATGTTTTCTATAGCCCAAAACATAGGGCTGTAATAAAGCGAAAACAGAAAAGGAGAAGGATTGATCAACCTTCTCTGTTCCCTGAACAAACAATAACAACAAATGTGGTATGGAGAGAAGAATTCAAACCCTCCGATGACCTTAGAAAGTTATCTCAATATGCTGGTGCCTATTCGGCAGCCACCATGGATAAGGCATCAGAGGTAAGCAATTTGTTGAAGGAAAAGGATCAAGCGATCGCTTCATTACAAGCACAACTATCGGAAGAGTAGTAGAAGTTAGAATAGCTACAACAACAACTGTCCACACAGCAACAATTAAACAACCAGCTAAACAAACAGTTGCATGAAGAGAAGCAGAGGATCGATTCGGGAGCAATCCAGAAATAGAAGGAACTATCCGAGGCATTATCAAAGTTGAAGGCGATGAATGAACAGATGGCAAAGACAAAAGATGAGCAAATTGCTCAATTATCAGCTCAAGTAGAAAGGTTCAAGAGTCTTCCCCAACCGGCCGAGTTCAGAGCAGAGGCAATGCAAATTAACAAGGCATTAATAACACAAATAAGATTGTTATGTCATGAAATTTCCCAAGTTGAACCTTTATGCGACATAACAACATTTATAATAGACAAGTCAGTTGATGCCAGGCAGGATTTAGAGCAAGCCGAAGACACTTTGACAGATTTTCTTATTTGGCAGGACTCTAATGAGGGAAAGGCAGCAAACTTGCCCAAAATCTTAGAATCCCATAAGGAAATCTTATTCACAGAGTGGCAATCCCAATTAATGAAAGCAGAGAGAGTTGTTTCGAGATGCAAGTTATCTACGAGCAATTTAATTGACTTGATCAATAATACTCTCTATTTATCTAACATGATTTCTCAATGTACACCAGGTAAACCATTATCGGCCAAGACATTGGAGCAGTCATGTAACCAAGAGCTTGAAAAGAATGGGAGATTGATCTCAGGGATTAAAAGTTTAACTTGGGACACCTATTGATTGTTCCTAGTAAAACCATACAGTCAGAGAGCCGCCCTCAAATGCCTGACGGATGCAATCGGGTGTATCATTCCCGATATACATGATGCCGCCTATGCTGCTCAAGTCAATTCTCGTCTCAGCCGCCCTCAAGAAGTGGAGCCAATGCTGGCAATATACCAACTCAGGACAAAGGGCAAACAACCAGAAGGATGAATCATCGTTGCCGACCACCAGATCACTGTGGAAGAGATATTTAAGATCGGATTGTACCAATTTAGTAACATTTTAATTTTGTAGTTCGTTAGCTTAGTTTAGTATTTATAGACCCTTTCATGTATTTAGAAGGGGTCGTAAGTTTTTGTATATGACTTAAGCCTGAAGTTGCACTACTGTACTTTAGGCATATTCTTTTATGAAGACTGGACCAATCTTTCCAAATTTTGATAATGAAGCTTTGATGTGAATGTGCACTATTGCCTTTATTTGAAAGTATTTCTGAATCGGAAGAAGGAATT
>APFE030106424.1:58137-73256 GCA_000404065.3 Pinus taeda | reverse complement strand
GTTGCCCCCTCGAAGAGGCTGAATTCTAAGGCTTTGATCTATCTTTTCTATCTTTTCTTGAGCTGGTTTCATAACATGTCATTATGATTATGTTGTCATGTTACTATGCTATCATGTGGTTATGTTACGATGATGTTATTATGTTATGGTTTGGCACTTAGGAGGATGAAAATTGTAAATACCGTAATGAGCTATGTTATAAAGGTCCAGTATGCAGTATGTTGTCATGATGTTTTTTTAGAAGGTCTTTCATTGTAAATACTGCATCCATCTATGTTATAAATCTCTATGAGAAGTATTTCCTCATTCAGTGGGTTGTTAAAGTATATGTGTGATTGAACATCGAGGATGGTGTCCACCAAGGGGGAGGGCTCTGTAACATCCCTGGTGAAAATTACATGTAATCAAAGTTAATAAAGGCAAAAATAATAACCATGGTTGATGGGACACTTATTCCACACTAAATGTTGGGAAGGACATCCTAGTGGGTGTTCATTTGGTTGTTTATGGCTAAAGAAATTGGCAAAGGCAATGGCTAAGGCTTTGGAAGGGAAAAATTTCATTTTTGGCACATTTATTTATGAAAATAATGGAAATTAGGAGAAAAAGGAGGGGCAAGGTCACAAGTTGCATGTGAGGATTAAATTGAAGCAAAATAATGGAAAATGAAGAAAATAGAGGCCTCATCCATAAAAAGGCTTATGTGGATCAGTTGGTAACATTTTGTCAGTTCAGCTTTGAAGCTCTCTCATTATTATCTCTCTCTCACTCTTAGATACTTGGATTTTTCTTGTAGAATTTTGGCATTGTGTTAAGAAAGGAAAAGAAGGTAAGAGGAAGTAAAAGATCAAGTAGGGAAAGGTGGGATCAAGCATCTATAGCATGATTCATTACAGGTATCTACTTGCATGTGTGTTTTCCTTTCTAGATTTGGCATGCATGGTATTGCATGTGGTTCTTTTGTTGTTGTGACATGGTTTTTCCTAGTTGTAACATGTTTTCATCCTAGCCTTGCCATTTCTAGATCACCATAGTGTGATGGGGTTCTCATGTTTTGGTTGAACTATATTGCTGGATGGATTTGAAGTTGAGTGGGGTGGATATCCGAATGATAGAGCATATGGCCTAGTGGTCCCTAAACCAGGATGTGGATCACAGTAAAGCCATTGGCCTAGTGGCCCCTAAGCCAGATTGTGAAATGCAATAAAGCCAGTACTATGTTGCCTCAGTGGGCCTAGGAATCCTTGGTGTTGAATGGTAGGATATACGGTAAAGACAAGAGGTGGTTTTCTCTCCATTGGGGCAAGTAATCTCAGGTTTGGCATATGCGGTAAAGCCTGGAGAGTGGGTCTCAGTTTAGGGCCTAGTGATCTAGGTTTGTATTACAATAAAGCCTAAGAGACTAGAAGACAGGAAAATTCCTCATGGTGTAGGTGGAGAAATCCAGTGGCATCCATGCTTGTTTCGCCTAGTGATTGGGTGGACATCACAATAACGCCTGTTATGATGTGTTCATTGTGTTGGCCTAGTGATTTGGGGTGGGTTATGGTAAAGCTTGGTTTCTATTGATGAGGGTGAGGTGGTTTGGCCTTGGTATGCCCTGGTTGAATTCTTTTGGTTTGAGTCCCACATTCATGCTTGGAATATGGCAAGGGGCTGAATGGCTGAAGAGAGATATAGCTTAGCCATTCTATGGTCAGGTGGAACGTGGAAGTCCCATCCCGGATTTGGATTTTGAATCATTAATGAAATTTTATCTCTCCTTGTATTTCTATGAGAATTTTGATGGATATTATGGCTGATATGTTTATGATATTTATGTCCCTATTATGTTGGTTAAATGCATGTTTTATTATAGAATCTATTTATGGCTCTCAGCAAATTTTTTATTGTAAATGAATGGATAATGTATCTATGTTTTGATAGATGTTAATGCAACAAATGGCATGAGGGAACAATGGTTCTTAGTGATTCTCAGATAAATATGATATCCCTACACTTAATTCTATTCATTACACCTATAGGTTACATGTTGATGATATGTTTGACAAAATGCCTGGCATGGCTAGTGAGGGTCTAATTAAGGTCTTGTTCAAATTATTGCTTTTGCAACATTGTTTTCCTGTCCTTTTGCTGTTCCTAAGTTATCATTCCATTCTGGGAAGTGATCTGGGCTATGGGCCTGAAAAAGTGACTCAAATCCTCGAGTTGTTGGCATAACATTGACAAATTTAGTCTTTGGTCGCTCGCAAGCAATCCTGTGAGAGCGAATTTTGGCTTTTGGTTGCTCTCTTACCTATAGCATGGGAGCGAATGAGGCCTATGATGTCCAGAAGATCTGTCGAACCTAGGGACAAGTTGTCTGAGTGGTTGACATGTCTCTTCAAGATTCTGAAGATGATGTTGGATGATTCTGTGTGATGTTTCCATTGATTCCACTTACTTAACGTCACATAGGAAGCCGCATCCAATCATATTAGCCTCTCAACTCATGTTTACCCTAGTTGGCTAGTTACTTGGGTAGATGTGGGAGGAGGGTGGTTACATTTACTAATATGTATGTTATAATTCCCTATAAAAAGAATATTAGCAATCAAGAAGTAATAATTTTATTCTTTGGAAAGGTATGGGTGCACTTTTGGATACCAAGGAGAATCATTTTAGACAGGGAAATAAGATTTCTTAGTGAATTTTGGATTTCATTTTGTGAAAATATGGGCACAAAGTTGAAGAGGCATAGAAAAATCTATCTAGAGACAAATGGGAAAACATAAATAGTCAACAAGACTTCGGTGCAACTTTTGAGAGATTACAATCAAAAGAATCCAAATATTTGGGATGAAAATTTGGTATATATGCAATACTCTTATAATAGAGTTATCCACTCTTCTATTGGTAAGTCCCTATTTGAAATCAATTTTTGATATTTTCCACCTTCACCTTTGGATATTGCATATGGGAAATAAGGAGGGCTGAGGGACGATCTCATTGAGGATGCCTTGAGGGTAAGAAATAAATGTTGAGAATATCAAGTAGATCCATCTACAAGTGCAAGATATGTTGCAGAGGTTACAGGAAATATACAAGGCCATGCATGATTGGCATAAAACAAAGAAGTCATTCAAGGTGGGAGATAGAGTATGGTTACAATTGAATGAGGCTATAGGGTCCTAGAAAGAAAATAAAGGTTTTTTTATATGGTCCCTTTGATATATTGGAAAAGGTTGGAGAGAATTCTTGTAGACTAAGTCTACCCCATACATACACATTGTCTTAGTAGTGAATGTAAATATTTGAAACTCAATGAACCTTCCATGATAGATTAGGAAGAGGAACAGGTTCTACCTTCTGTAAAGGATTTGGAACCAAAATATGAGGAATATTTGAAAAAGGATATATTTTTGTATAATATTTCTAGAAGTACAATACAAGGTTAGCATGACCTTTGAAAAATTGGGTTGAAAGGAAATCATCGAAACAAGGCTAAATTGTACTCCAGGCAGAAGGTAGGGAAAAAATTGGCTCACCTCATTCAGTAAAATATTATTGGGACCAAAATTATCCCACAATGGGGAGGTATGATATGGATTGGATCGTTATATTATTTTTCATCCATATTAATGATTTTAGAGTGGAAAATTGGAGGAATTAGCTGACAGACCCCATTTTACTAGTAGGTCCAAGTTTGGTGAATTGGGGACTTAAACCTTCCAGAAGCAGTTTAAGGAATTAAACAACTTTTTTGGGAGCTAAAACTTTGTTCTTTAGGTTCCTCCGTAGTTCTATTTGATGCTCATAAAAATTTCTAATGGCATAACAAAGACCTCAAGCGAAGTCCATATACAAAATTTATGCCACCTACAAGTTGACTTTACTATTTTAACCACCATAATTTGAGAGGATGCCACGTCAGCCCCATTATTCATTGAAATTGGACTATCGACATAATCATGATGAATATGAATCTAGAAGATTCAATATTGTAACTTCAATTAAGTGTTTAAGGAGTCAAACTTAAGCACTAGTAGGTTATGGGACTATGTAATAATTGGGCCACTACGAGGAAAATGGATTCCATTCTATTCAAGGGCATTTTATTCCATAAATGAGAAACGAAACTGAGGTTGGATAGAGGGAGAGAAAAAAGAGAGGGTCTATGCATTGTAGTATTCCATACTCCATAAGTCTTACTCTTTTGTGCTTGCATCCATTTCTAGTTTGAGAAGGAGAGAGTAGAGCAACTTCACCTTCTAGCTAGGATTTCTCTAGTATGGGTTTTCCATATCATATCTTGTGTTTTTTTGGTTTTGTGGGATTTATTTTTTTGTTTTCTAATTTCTATATCTTGTCTATTGCATGAATAACCATAAAAAATTATTAATGAATCCAAAAATTTAAGGAGAAATTAAATCTTATAGTGTATGTTTCAAATTTTCAAATATATATTAGTAGGCCTATTATGATGAATGGTCCAGTGGAATATCCACAATATTTTATATATTATTTTCATTTCATGTTTCCAGTAGGCTTGAAGTATATTGCCAAATTTCTCTTAGGTCCATTTCTTAACGTAACATTTTAGATATTTAAGTTTTTATTGGAATCTTTGCATGGCCAATATGTCTAATGGATTGGATTCTAACCACAAATTGTTTGCTCTATCTAAGAAGGAGGGATCTGGAATCCAAAATTTATGAAATCAAAAAGGTATGTTTTCTTGGCCATATTGGCATTGATGTTAAGATTAAGCTGAATGATTAATGAAGATAAATGCTATTGATGTCACTAAGCACATTGGTGATAATGTATGTTGAATGTTGAATATAAAAGGCTGAAAGTGATGTGAAGTTAAAAGGCTATGCTAATCAATGTGAAGGCTAAACATTGAGACAAAAGTTGAAATACATATATTTGTTTGAATAGAAAATATCGATAATCAAAATCTGATTTATCTCTTGTAATTATTACTAAATGAGATGTTAGTTTAGCCCTATTTTAGATTACAAATAATTTTTCAGAACTGAAAATGAAAATACAAGCTTGTGAGGAGTTTTGGAAGTCCAGGAGACTATGCTTCATTTCATACTCCCTCAAAGAATACAAACAACCAAGAGGGATTCCTTATAAAATATACAATGTGGAATGAAACAGATGATATTCTTTTTTAATGGAATTGGTATGCATAAGAGAAATAATGAGTAGTAGCAGAAGAGTATAAGAGTGAAAAGAAGAAGCAATTCAGTAGAAAACTTGACAGCAGAATTGGATATGAGGTAACCAGCATGTGTGACTTGAGAAATTGTTGTTCCTTTCTATGTTTCAGCTTGAAAAACAACACATTGTAGCATGTTTAGGTAGGAGCCTCATGTTGGTTGTAGCCTGCAGAAAACTTGTGGGAGTTGGAACATCCTTTGAGGTAGGATCCTCTTATAGGTTGGAGCTTACAAAAATATGATGTAAAAAGGAGTAGCAACTTGCCTTTATATCATTTTCAGCCTAAAGTTCATGGTTTTCTCCCTTCATGGTTTCCACTTATATCTAGTGTCTTCATGTGTTGAATTCTTGCATGTTGTGTGAATTCTTTGAATTCTTGGTAAACAAATCTGCAAACCTCTATCCTTGAAATCTGCAAAAGGAATTCAATAGCTACTAAGCACAAACATAAATCATTAACTTCATAAGAAGAAGATTAAATTGAGCAAAAATAAAGAGTTAAATTATTGATTCACCCCCAGTAATCTTTCATCTTAAATATCAATTGGTATCAGAGCCAAGTTCCTTCAGTAGCAGTCTAACAACTCGAAGGAGTTATAAGTAAGTAAAATGGCTAGTCATGAAGGATGCTCAACAAATAAGGCTCGTCTATTTACTAGTACAAACTATGCCTTCTGGAAAGTAAGAACAAAGACGTATTTAATGTCTTTAGGAATAAAAGTCTGGTCTGTTTTGTTGATGGGGTATGAAGAACCAAAGGAAACAACTAGTGACAAAGATGCCAAACTGAAATTTATAGCTAATGCAAAAGTTATGAATGCACTTCTAAGTGGTCTATGTAAGTCTAAATTTATTAAAATAATGCATTGTGAGATAGCTAAAGATATTTGGGATAAATTATAAAATATTCATCAAGGAGATAAAAAGGTGAAGATGGCCAAATTACAAGTGTATAGAACTCAGTTTGAGATGCTAAAAATGAATGAAGATGAAGATATAGCTAAATTATTTTTAAGAGTTATTTAAGTTTTAAATATCATGCCGGGTATAGGTGAAACAATCAATGAAAGTGTAATAGTTCAGAAAATTTTGAGGTCGTTATCTTCTAAATTCAATCCTGAGGTTTTAGTTATAGAAGAAGCAACAAACTTTGATACCTTGAACAGAGATCAACTACGTGGCTCTTTGACAACATATGAGATGAAAATTCCAAAAGGGAAGGCAACCAGTAGAGAGGCAACTTTCAAGGTAGACAATCCCATAGAAGAAAAGGAGCCGTCATGCTCAAGTTCTGATAGAGAAGAAGAAAATTTTGTCAGAAGGTTGAAGAAAGGCATAAGTAAGTAAAAAGGAAAACTTCCATTTAAGTGTTTTAATTATGGAAGAGTGGGATACTATGCATCAAAATTCGCTTTTAAGAAAGAGGAAAATTAGTTTAAATGGAAAGAGAAGAACAAGTCTAACAAAATGCAAAAAGAGAGACAAATCAAAAAGAAAATCTTTTATGCTCAAGAAGATAGCAGTGGATCTAAAAGTTCTAATGAATCCTCTAGTGAAGATGGAACAAGTGAATTTATACTAATGGCCTTGGAAGAACTTGGAAAGGATTTCTAGGAATATGAAGAAGAAGAGGAAGGCGAGGTAGACCTTGAGGGGGAGTTAATCAGTGCCCCAGATGAAATATTAAGGCTTAAACCAAATAATAGAAAGAAGAAAAAGATCTTATTAAAATATGTAAAGGAAGGATCAAATTTAGAAGACATTATCAAGTTGAAAGTTGAACTTGAAGAAGAAAAGAAGGTGGAAGACATTTTACTACATAAGATAAAAGAGAAAATCCAGGAATGTGAAAGACTGGACGAAGAGGTGGTATGTCTAAAGAAAGAACTAGAGAAAGCTCAAACTGAACTAAACATAAATATTTAGTAGATAAAAGGATCTGAAAAATTGGATGTGATATTGAATTCTTAGAGGTCTCTACTCATAAACATAGGGTTAGGTTATGAAGGAGAATCCAGTAAATCTAAGGCAAAGTATAAAACGATAATCACCTTTATAAAAGATCCTACGAGAGAAGATGACAACTCACATCAATATAAGAATAAAAATGTGAGCAACACTTCAAAATCAAGTGAACAACTATAAAAGAACATTGCCGATGTAGTGTAGAAGGCAAAAGAAATGGAAAATCAATACACAACGTATCAAAAACCACACTTCTTCAGAAGACAGGGTTATCAAATGTCAAGTTGGTTAGATTCACAAACAACAACCACTACTAGGTACATATATTTTTTTTATGGATATTGTTATTGCTATAAAAAATTTAGACATAAAGACATAAATTGTAGAGCTTATGTCAGAAAATTGATTTGGAAATTTTAAAATGAGAAAGAATGGATTCACAAACGTTAAAACAAATATGAACCTAGACAAAAATGCTATTTCTCCACTCCCTGATATCAATGAATGTTTCTATTGTCATAATTTTGGGCACGAGTCATATGAATGTAATATTAAATAAAATAGATGAACATCTCAAAATATGTATAAAACAATTGGATGCATGCAATGGAGAAAGAAGGTAGAAGAAAAGAAACCTAACAAGTGTGACTTAGTTTTGTATGATCAATATCAAAATAATAAATGGTTTGTGGACAGTGGTTTTTCTAGACATATGATAGGAGATAAAAGCAAGTTTGTTTCCCTGAATGAAAATAAAACTGGAAATGTCACATTCAACAATGATGAAGCAAAAAGAATTAGAGGAAAGGGTACAATCAGTCTGAAAAATGGAAGAGGAAAGGCTCAAGATGTATTGTTTGTAGATGGTCTAAAACATAACTTGTTGAGTGTAAGTTAGATGTGTGACAAAGGTTGTGATGTTATTTTTAGAGCTCAAGGCTATGAAATCGGGGCAACATCTATAAGGAAGTGTTATAGTGGCTGCAACACCCTCTAAAATTTTGGCCTGCATCCAATTTCGGAGCCTCCTTTGAGAGTTTTACTTGATGACTGCACGCACTCAAGTTCACTCCGTGAGCTCGTGTGAGTCTTCACACCCAACTTGCATGATCATTCCACTGAAAACATTTGCATGTTGATGTCAATGTCATGCTTGCGACCATGTTCTGGTCATACTCAAGGTCTTCACTTCATGTGTACATGTTGTGTTTTCTATGTAAGCATCTGTCGCACTCACACATGGAGTCATATTCAACGTTGTGCAAGTGTCATCGTGGTCGTCCAACGATCAATCACAAACGTCCCGCTTGTCACTCACACCAATGGTCAATCATGTTGAGCATATGTGTCTAGATGGTTTGAGTCATCTCATCATCAAGTCATGTAAGTGTGTGTTTGCAAGATCACGTTTGCATCTTTCCACTCATTCACACACTTAGTCATTTTGATGAAGTTCTGATGACTGGATTCCCCTCTGCCAACCAGACCTTCACCCTGCCATCGACTCGATCAACTGTCACCTAGAATAGCGTAGAAGAACCAAACCATCCACTTCAAGCTGCACTATCTACAAGCAGATCAATCAACCTTCATGCTAGTCAACCGGAGATTTTGACCCGGCAGTCACCCCAGGACCAACTCCCCTCAAAAATTGTGCAGACGCTGCAAACCTTGCTCGCTCCAATAACTGAGAAAATTATGCAAACATGCTAGATAGACACTTAGTGCTCGTCTCTATCTCCCTTAGAAAATTGTACTATTTTTTTAGCCAGCCCTCTAGTTAGTCGACTGGCTTCTCACCTAGAAAACTGCGCAATTTTCATGAGCAATCCCTTTGTTGCCCAACAATCTGCTTAGCTTAGAAATTGCACAGAGATGATCAGCAGGCTAGCCTCCCAGCATCAGCACAATTTTTCCTACCAGTAGCTCCTGGCAACGGACTACGAGTTCCCTCCACTAATTGTGTAGTTTTTGTTGCTAAGCTCCCGTAGCTAACTACCAATTCCCTCCAGGAATTGCGCAGTTTTTGCTGCCAAGCTCCCACAGCTAACTACCAGTTCCCTCCAGGAATTGTGTATTTTTTGTTTCCAAGCTCGCAACAGTTGACTGCTAATTCCCCTAAGGATTTGTACAATTTCTACTACCAGTGACCCAGCAACCAGCTGCCAGCAATTTTTCTTGCTAGGCTCCTGTTGTTCGCTCCTTCAAGAAATTGCACAGATTTTTATCTACCATGCCTTCTCGTAGCCTGGACTACTCTCAAAAACTGAACAGGTTTGTCCGACAGTTGAGCCAGACCTTGTGGATAGTCACTGTCGGTCTGTATTTCCCGTCTCCATCACCCAGTGACTCCTGTGCAGTTCTTCACCAGTAGTGCTCAGATCCTCCATCCCAGCTCACAACCTTGTCTCCTCTCCCAGTCACCTGCATCCAAAATGATCATGCATCATGCTAGACTAGTATGTTTATGGATTTGATGTCATCTCATCATGACTGACTGCAAATATAGGTACACAAACAAACATGGCGCGAAATCGGATGGGATGAACAAAGGGAGTGCATAGAGAAGGACAAAAAACGAACATACGATGCATGAAAAGAGATGTGCTCACAAACTAACTATCATGCAAAGATGTGTTCGTGGATGGATGAATGAGAAAAAATGCAAGATGTGCTCACAAACAGATGGACAGACGAACACGCACTTTCCGCAAATGGATAAACCTGTCAAGTTTACCAACGTACAAGCAAGGAGAAACATGCGAATGCAACATCAATCGAACCAATGACCATTGAAGACTTCATGCACTTTTCCATGCGGAGATGAAGCTATGACACACCATGAAGACATCCATCACCCACCAACACTGTAGCTCAACATGCACACGAGCAGCAACATGAATGTACCATAATTGTCATGTCGAGTCTTGTCATGAGTCATGTCGTCCACATCTCTACTGTGGGCCATACTATCAATCAATGTAATGTAACATGGAAGTCCAAGAGACCCACTTATTGTATGAAGAGTCATGTAAATTCGAAAATTCATGGAAGTCAAACAGTCATGAGGGCAATCAATTAGCCATAAGGGTTAGTTTCACCCTTGGCTATAAATACCCCATCATTTGTACATGCAAAGCACTTTTTCACCTCAACTCCTTCCACATAGCCTTGAGATTATGTAATATTTTCTTTGAGGAGTAAGTAGTGGCTCCAACACCCCACCCAGGGGGTTAGTGATGTATGGTGTAACGATGTGTGTTGGAACTTTCGCTTAATTCAGAAGCCTGCTAACATGCCAGTAGATTTTCACACATGTATTGTAATTATTGTAAGACTGATCTTGGGCACTTGTAATGCATGTTGCTTTAACCTATGTTTAACACTTGAACTCATTCACTTGTTGTAATACATATATATTAATGAAAATGTGTTGTATGTGCTATTAACGATGTCCTGCCCATGTTGGTTACCTCCCTGGGCATCAGACAGACCTTTCACATAAACTTGCTATAACAATTGTTTCACTCACGCAGACTCATCCATTGAGTGTTGTACGCATTATCTTCCCTTGTGTGTTGTGACTGCCTCATCTGTGTTGATTGTTCTTTGGAAAGTTGCGCATGGCTTGTTGTGTTGTGTGTTCCTAACAGAGTTGGGGCTTCCTCCCAACCGACTTGGCACTCACTCCCACCCTCTCCTTCTGAGATTCTGACAGATTCGGATTAATGTTTAAGGTTCTCTTAGGTTCCAATTCCACTTGTATAGTTTTATGGGGTGCATCAGTAGGTGTTTCTTCTAATCCTTCTGCTATTTCCATACCTTCCTGAGTCTCATAGCTCAGGATGGATTCTAAGATCTTCCGGTTTGATTTCGAAACTGAATGGGGATCATCCATGAAAGAAGTGATCACATCATCTTTTGATCCTGCTTTCAATTATAGGGCTTGTCCAATAGTAAGGATAGGTCGTACTTCTTCATCTTCTGTTCCATCCTCTACTGCAGATACAACCTTCTTATTTCTTGTTGATTTTATAGGTGAATTTGGTTTTGTCGGTGGATATAACACTAAATTCTTAGTGTTATGCCCATTAGAAATGACCATATTCCCCGAGCGGCACCTAATATAAGCATTTGCAGTGGCCAGCCATGGCCTTCCCAAAATTAGGGGTTGACCACCCACTGAATATTGTGTATGTAATACTAGGAAGTCTATTGGGTATTGCCGTGAGTCTACTAAAATTGTCACATCCTCCAGCTTCCCTACAGGTTTAACTGTAGATCTGTCTACTAACTCCAGGACTATAGGTGTATGCTTTAGATTAAGAAGTCCTATGACATGCATGGTTTCAGAAGTGATGACATTGATGGCATCTCCCAGGTCTACTAACACATTTTGAATCTCTACCCCATTAATCTATATTGTCAAGATCGGGTTCCCCGGATCTCCATATTTCACCGGCATGGATTTTCCCATCATAAAATCTGACAAATTTCCCATAGCATGTATAGTGAGGGGATCTTTAATTTTCTTGGCAAGTTTCTTTAAACAATACTCCCTAATATTTTTTGCATAGATTGGCACATCCTTCATGGCTTGTAACAAGGGAATTTTGACAAATAAATTCTACAACTCTCCTAATAAATCAAATTCAGATTGAAGACCTAGTTTTCTCATGATTAATCTCTCTGGATAAGGTGGTTTAGAATGATGTTGTTTGACAGGAGGTGTCTGGGTTCGATCAATTTGATTTGGCTCTTCATTGACCAGCTCTGCCTCCCTACCTTCACTATATGGTTGTTCAATGATAACGGGAGGAGGTTGGATTTTAAATAGTCCAACCTGATCGTAGGTTCATTTCATACAGCTCTACAGTGGAGATACTATATGAAGGCAGATTAAGAGCATCAGCTTGATGAGCTCCCTTATTGTTAGGGTTAGGGTTAGGCTGCATTAGGAACTATGGATGGGTAGGCTAGTTACCAGGAGGCACATGGGAAGGTAATTGAAGCTGTTTTTGGGGTACCTACGGAGGCATCTACTCAGGAAACTCATCAGGAGTGGATCCTCGCTAGGTTGGAGCCCACAGGGAGCTCATGCTGGCTTGGGGGTTCCACTGCTGCCAAGGTGTGTACTGGTACTGTGACCACATGGGAGGATAAGGCATGGTCTAGGGATTCATATTACAATTGTTAAAATATTGAGATGGATCCATGTACATACCTTGATTTCCCATCCGAGGTCAGGGTTGTCATGGCTTCCTCGATCCCATGAGATACAACTGCTTTGTGTCCTCCCCCGTTCCTTGAAACACTACTTTCAAGCATGGTAAGGAAGGGCATGAGCTGGTTCCATGGTTAAGCTCACAGATTGCACATTCCTCTATGGGATTTAGTGGACATTCCCTCTCCCAATTTTTCTTCCTACATTTTAGACAAAACACTACCATAGTCCTATCCAGCTCTAGCTTCTTTTGTTTTAGTTGTGGAGTGTCCATCTGGGTTGACAGGGTGCTAAGCATACCTATTCTCATATTGTCTAACAAATTTCCAATTTCTGCTTTTGTAACACCCCCACCAGATCCCTTTACTAAATGGACCCCCTGGTTGTTTCTCGCAAGCCCCCTTGAGCACTAGATTCATAATTTGCAAATATCATTGAACTTCTCCTTGGAGATGTCTCCCTTCCCCATGATGTTAAATAGTTCCATCGAGTCTTCTCAAAGGGATCGAAGGTGGATAATCTTTAATATTTCCTCATCCAGGTCAGAATGTCCTAACCTCTATAAGGTGTAGTTGAAAATTTCCACACAATCTCCAAGCTTTCATCTTCTTTCTACGCAAACTTGACGAGTTCATCCTTAATGTTCCAAGATTTACAATAATCCTGGTATTTCTCCAAGAAATTCATCTGCATATCTTCCCATGTAGAAATGGATTTTCCTCCAAGGCCCATGAACCAACGCAGAGCTATCCCTTTTAGAGTGGAAGGGAAAATATTTGGCTTCTGGGCATCGATTATGTATTCATACTCCCGGCATACTATATAAAACTCAAATAGAAATGTGTCGGGGTCTTCAGAGATAAGCCCATGGAAAGTTCATAAAGTTGCCGATTGAATAGGCTTTATAGGTGCACCGGTTTCTAGATCTCTAATAGGGAAATTGATGGTGGATTTGGTAGGAGCCTTGGATATTTTCCAATAATCACTAGCGTTCTCAACATGCTCTGCAGAGGGTGGCTGAGGATTTTTTATTACCGAGATTCGCTGCTTTGGTAGCACTTCCCTAGTCTCTTGGTGATGTAAATATCTCCTCGTCTCCTTCTCCTATGGCCTAATGACTTGATCATTCAGCTGCAACCCCCTTTCCTTACCATAATGGTCCAATTCTACCGATGCTTTGCTGGAAACTTCCTCCTCTGCTAACACTAGCTTAAGATTCTCTGAATCATGTCCACTGCTAGATGCTTCCTCCACTGTCAAAGTGACCTGCTGTGTTGAGTCACCATAGAATGTCGCAGCCGACGCTGGCTGTTCCACTGATTGTCCTTCTGACTTCACTGTTCTTGCTCCTAGTCTCACAGCTACGCGAGAGGATGCTTCAGATTCAACCTTTGCTATGATCTCTTGTATATAGGTTTTTCTTCCCAGGTCTGGTTGTTAGGCCCCTATACTACTAGTGTAACCCCTTATTGTTATTAGTACAACCCACTTATTATATTAATGTATCCACGTAGTGCCCATATTGTTACTATTGTGCCCCATAGAAGGCCACTATTGTTATTATTGTGCCCTTACATTATTATTGTTATGTCAGCTCTGATTATGTTATGACCCCTTAGACTCCTATATATAGAAAGGAGGTCTTTTCATTTGTATCATCCAATAATTTTTCATTTATGTAATGTAAAGGAGGTTTCCCCCTCAAAGAGGCTAAATTCTAAGGTGTTGATCTAGCTTTTCTATCTTTCTTGAGCTGGTTTCATAACATTTGGTATCAGAGATTTGGATTCTAGGGTTTCGCTGCTCCAAACAAGTCATCGTGGCATTTTCACTATAACTTTGATTCTGGGACGTTTTAGAAGTTAAAAAAAAAAACCCATTTGATAAGACATCGCACTGAATCTCAAGTCCAAATTTCAGAGCTTTTTGCAATATATTTTCGGAGATATGAACTGAGGAAGTTGGTCCTTTTGCAGAATCCTGAATTACATTTAAAATAGGTGACCTGGGGAAAATAGTCATAACTTTCTCTCTGAGCATCAGATTGAAATTTCTTAAGAAGTTACAGAAAGAGGACAGATGGTAGTTTCTTGTATATATATTTTAGAGCCAAAATTCAAAACAGGGACACATGGTACGTCGTACAACTTCGCTCTACTGGATTAGTCTATAATCAGGTCACTGTGGGAGATTTGGCATAACTCTTCATTGGAGAATAAAATTGGGGTCAAACTGGTGGCATTGGAAAGAGGACATAGAGGGCTACCGGAGGTCACAATTTCAAAACTAGACGATCCGAAATTACAGAGATACATTAGAGGCAATATCGAGCTCCTACAAAGTGAAGAAAGGTCTGTATATTTTTTAAATGTTTGCTTAAGCTTGGTTTGAAAAATTATTTTGAAGGAATTCAAAGGACATAGTAAAGCATTATTATCACTAATTGATGCCCCGAAGAAATAAAATGGAAACACCTAGTAGGCAACCTGAAATTTCTAGCATGACTCATGAAGAAGAGGAAGAAATGCAACATGATATATCAAAATTACGAGACCAAGTGCAACAAGTGTCACTTGCACAAAAAGGAACAGAATCTAAGATGGATTGTTTAAAGAAAGGTGTAGAAGCTAAGATGAATGACATGGAAGCTAAGATGGATGATTTGAAGACAGACATGGAAGAATTGAAGATAAATATGAATAAGTTGCTACAAGAA
>APFE030106424.1:37699-55086 GCA_000404065.3 Pinus taeda | reverse complement strand
GCACTCTCAAGAAAGGATGAGGATGTGGAAGCATTGTTTTGTGCTATTTCTATTATCCAAACAGATTGGATAAACGAAGCAAGGGATGAATGGAAGAAGGACGAAGAAGTATGGCCACTTATTCAAAAGTTGCAAAAGATCCCAATTCAAACAATATTGACAGAAATTGAAGAGGAAAGAAAAATCATATTGGAACCTAGAGCAGTCATAGAAACAAGAACTCGAAAGCTACGAAATCGATCAATTTTAGAGTATTCCATCAAGTGGAAGAACTTACCCGCTAAAGATTCCACATGGAAGGACAAGAATTTTATACAGAAGCATCAAGAACTACTGAAGCATTGAGGAGAATGCTTTTTGAAGGAGAGGGGCATGTTAGGCCCCTATACTACTAGTGTAACCCCTTATTGTTATTAGTACAACCCACTTATTATATTAATGTACCCACATAGTGCCCATATTGTTACTATTGTGCGCCACAGAAGCCCACTATTGTTATTATTGTGCTCTTACATTATTATTGTTATGTCATCTCTGATTATGTTATGACCCCTTAGACTCCTATATATAGAAAGGAGATCTTTTCATTTGTATCATCCAAGAATTGTTCATTTATGTAATGTAAAGGAGGTTGCCCCATCGAAGAGGCTGAATTCTAAGGTGTTGATCTATCTTTTCTATCTTTCTTGAGCTGGTTTCATAACATTGTCTTCCCCTGCTTGGGGCTCTCCCTTTGCCCCTTTTATTGGGTTCTTTGTTCATACAAAAGTTGGATTGATGGGGGGGTTTCTATATGAACCTACAATGCTTCGACCCTAGAGTAAGGTGTCAAAAGACCATTCCTTCCCTAGGATGAACGAATCAAGGAAACGAAAGGCAACTATAACAAAAATTCTAGGGTTTCAAGCCTAGAGCAGGGCATCAAAAGACTCCTCCCTCCCCAGGAATAAGAACCAACAACAATCAAACACCATGGGAAACCCTAATGTTCTAGATCTGAAGCAGGGTAAAAAAAACTATCCCTCCCCAGGGTAAAAACTAGGGTTTTCCCTCAAAAAGAAAACACACACAGATTAAGAAAGAAAAATAATTCTAGCTCAAGGCCTGGAGCAGGGCGTCAAAGGACTCCTCCCTCCCCAGGACAAGAGGATGGCCCAAAATAATTAGAAAACAAAAATGAATAAACAGCAAGAATACCTACGCTCAGGACCTGAAGCAGAGTGAGAGAACTCGTTCTTTCCCCAAGATAAGAGATTGACCCTCTGGCCAGTCTGGATTGTTGTTTGCACCTTGTTAGCCTCCCCGAGAACAACGTCAAAATGTTGGTGTCCAAGTAGGGGTGATTATCTACCTGATTTCGACATTAATCTTATCAATCCAGGTGCATATCCTTTCAAGGCAATGCACAAGGTATATGTAGGGGAAGATGCTTGATCTTTCCCAACCAAGGCTTCATGGCTAAAAATTCAAAACATAAATGCAATATTAATCAATTACTAAACTGCAGAAATAATCATAAATAGTAAAGTACTGTAACAACAACACAAACTAATGAATCACACACACACAAAGACACAGCACCTGATCAGAAGAGTGGGCCCAGCTCTCTGATCAGGGCTGCGTTAGCCACGAAAAGAATTAGAACAGCAAAATGGATGATCTTTTATTAATAGGTAACAGAAGTTTACAATGCTGGTGGGTGAACCCCCATTCACAGGATCAACCTGTGTTTTATACACAGCGAGGGAGATTACCAGTTCTCTTGAAAACATAGCAACTACAGATACAAGGATATACATTGGTTGGAACGGTATTAGCATCAAATGCCTAAGATAGTAGGACGTCCCAAGAATAGTTTAGGGCATCTATTCTTCAAGCTGTGCGACCTCCTGCTAATCAGCCGTTACTAGATCTATTGCAATATGCTGAGTTAAGGGTTCATGTTCTCATGCTGTGGTCAAACACATAGTTTAGTACCGCAAATAGATAGACTCCATGCGTTTTACTTCATTAATTAAAATATACCAATAGGATAATAAAGGGGGAATTTACCTTGTAATTTTAACACAACAGCATGGGTAAATGAGTGAAAATATGTTAAAAAGGTAATGGAAATAGGCAGAAAGATGGCTTGATTTGGTATCCAACACAAGGTGTGCACAACAATATTTTTGAAGAGAATATATACGGGTATTACAATCCTTAATTGAAATATTAAACATGAATTTGAGGGAGTAAGTAATAGACCCCTACCTCAAAAGAACTAGAATTAACCTATGCAGTCACTGATAGCCTCAAGGAATCTTTATGGAACAATTGCGTAGCAATGGTGTAGCATGATTTCTATGTTCCTCTGAATCTTCTCTCCAAACTCTGATCAACCTTAGAATGTCATGCATGATGAGCCAAAGTATTCATCAACGACCAGAACCAATGGAAATAGTGGTCTCCTTCTGAAATTTGAATTTGATCCTTAATCCTTAAGGGTATGATTGGACGTGATGTTTGGCTGACTCCCCACTTGAAGAATAATCATATTAAAGCATGGGAGAATAGGAGTATTTGGGTGTTAGATTTGAGTATGATGAGGTGGGCTTGTGTATGGGGTATGTCGATGATATACGCTCATCATGCACAATGATGGTTTATCAAGCGGAATTAGGCCTAGGGTAGAATATGGGATAGAATAAGAGGATAAGGGAAAATAAGAGTAGGAAATGGGGAATTAGTATATAAATTATGAGTCTTGAGGGGAATAAGAGATATTAGATGATGGAAATAAGTGTGCTATTTTAAAACCATGTTTCTTTGAACAACATCTCCTTGACTATACATGAGTGTTCAAGTGAATCTTCTAACATACCCTCATTTTGACATGAACCTCTTGACTCAAGAATTGTGATGAAAAATCCCAAAAACTCAAACACCGCTTCACGTTCTCGACCAAAACTTTGATGACCAGATTCATGACGGCTTCCCAAACAATGCTTGATTGGACTCATACCAGTAAAAGGTGTATGAGTTTTGACTTATTTCATAATAGAAAATTTACAGATTCGAAGACATTCAAAGACAAACAAACTAATTGACTCTAACAGGTTGTTTTAATGCTTTTTCATGGCTATATCAGACCTTGTTTAACTTGAGTTAAGGTCTTTCTAGTGAGATTTATTATGGTCTGATTGAATCATATTTGTGGATCCCTTTGTGGGACGTCTTCCTAAAGCATATTTTGACAATACAATTGTTTTTTCTAAGATCTGTGTGGATGGTTTGGAGTGGAGTCTAAGGAAAATTTAGGTCACTGTTGAAGAATTATTATGTACACCTATGAGGGAATATTTTTCCTGGTACAATTATCCTGCATTTGTGACCAATCTCTTTTAGCAAGAAGCCACTATAAAAAGTCCAATTTGTTTAAGGATAATCTCCATAGTTTAGACAAGGATAGATCAAATCTGAGGTAAGGGATTTATTGAGTTACCTTTTATGGACCAGTTGAAGTAAGTCTACCAAAACGTAACTCTCATAACTATATTCCTTTTGCCAAGAGTCCAAATCTCTATTTTTCTTAGGTTTATCTATGATACACTTACCATTGTTGTTTTAGAATTTCATTGTTATATTGTGCACCATTTCAAAGGTATTTCCAAGGTCTTTTTTAAGGTCAAGATTATTACGATATTTGGGCCATAGTATCCCTATGAATAGTGATTGGTTTTAGACTCACATGAGAGAATAAAATTCTTATATTGTCAGCCATTGAAGGAAATAAAAGGGGGGTCTCATTTACAACAATGGATAAAGGAATCAATGTGCTAAAATCATAGGAAAAACATTGATAGCCAGCTTCTCAAAGGAGATATCAGTGGAAAAGGAATACATGTTCATAGCACATGGAATTCAATGGCATACTTTACATAAGAAAACTTGATGTATGTAAACATGCTATAAAATTTTATTAAGTTTCCTAAAGGAATTATCAATTTTTATAGTTATTAGAGTTGATAGTATATGAGGAGATGTTCTAAAGGTTGAAAATTAATATAGTTAGTACATAATTAAACATCTTACAATAGTAATAAAGGGGTTTATTGAATATCTTTAGAAGTGGGGCATTTCCCCTGGTATAGATACCCACAACTATTTATCTATTCTTTATATCTTTAGGGTGGTTGGGTGGTGCAAGGCAAAAGAGTGAAGTCTCTCTTAAGTTGTAGCCTAAAAATAATTAAGGTTGGAAAGGCGGTATTAGGGAATGTTTGAGCTTGCAAGGTTTTGGAGAATCCTTTCAGTCGAAGCCAATAAAACTAGGTCATTGGAGCATCCTTCCGGTTGAAGTTGGAAAACTAGGGTATCCAAGCATCCTCTTAGGAGTTGGTGCTTCGTAATAAATTTAATTATTTTCTATGGTACTAGAAAGTTGGAGCTTCCCTTTTAGTTGGAGCTAAGATATCTTGTACTCATAAATTATATTAGAAAAGAGTTCAATGGGTTTTCTCCCAGAAGAGTTTCAACCTAAAAACAATTGTGTACTTCTCTCATGTTGTGTTCATGCTTTATGTTTAAATTTGTTTCTAATGCTCTGACATTTAATAATTTAGTAATTGTAAGAGAAATATTGATTCACCCCCCTCTTAGTATTTCGAGAAAGTCAATCATGGTCATCTTTGGTCAACTATAATCACCATAATCAACTTTTGAAAATGACAATTAAACCATACTTGGGGATGGCCAACAAAGGTCAATACAGTCAAATATGGTCGACCCAAGTCACCATGGTAAACCATAGTCAACAATATCCATTCATTATCAATATATACAACCATAATCTCTCGTAGAAATTTATGGTCAATAATGGTCAAATTAGTCAAACCATGTCCACCCATGATTAAACCATGCTCATCCATAATCAATGTTTAATAACATTTAATAATATTAATATTAATATGGTTTTAAAAACATTGATTTATTAATGTGGTTGCAAATGTTTCAATGTGTTCGACTATGTTTAACTATGTTTAGCAATCAACACCCTTAAACGTTGGTCAAGTATAATCACTTATTATTACTATTGATTGATATAGTCAAACTTAGTTAACCATATTAGTTAAATATTGTCCAAAGTCAACCTTTATAGTTAATGCTAACATAATTGACCATGATCAAAATTGGTCAACCATATATTTACCATATTTAACAATAGTTAATCTTGTTCACTCATAGTCATCCTTAGTGAATGTCACTCAACCATATTTAATTATAGTCAACCATTATCAACCAAAGTCAAACATTGTCAACCTTAGTCAACGAAGGTCATCCACGGTCGACCACAATCAATATTTTAAAATGTTTAATAATAAAAATATTAATATTAATACAATTGAATGTAATAATATTAATATTGTAACATTAGAGTGGTACATAAATATATCCAATGTTGCATATGACAAACATTATCACAATGTTACATTACATTGAAATTTATCCAACACCACAATTCGAAATCATAAATATAGTTTTCTAATGAGGTTGATTATGTTTGACTATGTTTGATAGTCAACACTCTTCAACTTTGATTAAACATAATCACCTATTGATATTATTGATTAATAATAAAAATAAAACATGTTGTAATGTAGGAATCATACAGAAATCTATCTAATGTCACAAAGTCAGAAACATTGTTGTACAAACAAACATACGATAAAAACTCCATTTCATTAACATAATATATACATACATCTACCTGGAACCTCTCCTTTCTCTCTATTGCCTCATTTCACATATGTTTGGCCATCCTCTCTTTTTTTCACACTTACTCTCTTTTTTATTGCCCATAGGCTTATAAAAGATAGAATTTAGAAACATCACATATTTTTCTAGATCCTAAAATCACTCCATAAATCACAGATAAATCACTCCATAAATAAAATTTACCTAAATCCTAAAACCACTAAATCTATCCCTAGAATCACTCCATAAAAGCCCTCATGTTCTCTATGATAATTAAAAAAACCAAAATTATTTACAATAAGGAATTAGAATTTCTTCTCTATGTCTAAACACCCTTTGGAGCTTTGTCTTCAAAATAATTACATAATTTTGGGAGCAAGAATCCCCCTACATCAGTTATGGTAGTAGATCTCCATAATATCATGTCTCATTAATGAAAACTAAGGATATCGTAATA
Organism: Pinus taeda; assembly: GCA_000404065.3. Taxonomy (NCBI): domain Eukaryota; kingdom Viridiplantae; phylum Streptophyta; class Pinopsida; order Pinales; family Pinaceae; genus Pinus; species Pinus taeda. The sequence continues at coordinate 48,893 of APFE030106424.1, read as the reverse complement.
TTTGGTCATCTACATTTTTTAATTTTTGGATAATTTTCATCAAATGGTACTAAATTCACTTGTGTAATTATTGATCTCATTTTATTTTTAACACCCGTCCCTTGTGTGCTAAATTATTGTAAACCTAAGTTGAGGAAACCTAGTTGTGATACCCTCCTTTGTGGGTTAAATTATTCTAAACCTAAGCTGAGGAAAGCTAGGTGTGATATGTAATACAAAAAACAAAGGAATTATTAAATAATTTAATAAAATAAATCACTTTGAGGTTGAAGCACCAAGAGAGAGGAGATTCTTGCCAAATCCCATTGAGGAATGGGATAAAAAGATGAATATTTCATGATAAAGCTTCTAGATGTGATTCTAGGTAAGATTGGATGGATTGGAGATCTATCAGATGAATGGGAGATAAATATACATCAGACATAAAAGATTTGTGGGAAATAAAGGAAAGATTTTATGAGGAAAAGCCTCATGGGAGATAAAGACGAGAGTTTTGAAAAAGACATAGGCAAATGGAAAAATCCATAAAAGCGAGATGCCACTAACAAAAACTAAATCATGAAAGGGGTATTAAATACCTAGTTCATTGATCAATTGAGGATAGTTGATCCTTGGCAAGAACCTCGACTCAGGGGGAATCAGAGGTGATTCATGGTTGGGTGGTGGTTCTCCTCCCTCCAAGTGAGTTTACTCAGTACCATATGTGTGGATTGTACTGTATGTTGCTCCCTATCCTGCAAATGGTTGTAATGATTTCAGTTTATTGTTTTGATTGTATGGGTGTTAATTGTGTAGGAGAATGATATATTTGCTTGATGAATGATTTTTATTCTGAGTTTGTAATTATAAAGGCCAAGGTATCATTTATCTAATCTATGCATTATGATGAAGTACACGTAATGAGGGTTACACATTCTTGCTCATATTGCATCAGTTATGTGTTAGCCAATGTATCGATAAGTGATTCCATAGCTTATGCATGTGACTTTCACTGCCAAAGTAGAGGTAGTGGTAGACACATAATACGGGATTGTGATTTCTTGTGCATGATAGAACCTGCATGGGACCCTTATGCAATTATAGGATTACTACACAAAGTTGGATTATGGATACATATGTATGGATGGGTTAATTATCCAATAAATCTAAAGTTGATTATCATTATGCTAGAGAAAGAACATAGTATGTATTAATGTTATACTATGTCTCTATCTTAGCTTGGCTAATAAAGACTACAAGATATAAATGCATGTATTTCACTGTATAGTTTTTAATGGCTCGATTATCCACTTCATGTGTACACAAGAGTTGTTTTTAACCATTCTACCCATTGTATAATAGTGGACTATGTCTATAGAACTATGATTCTGATGCGTGGTCAGATTAGATACTTTAGACTTAGGTTATTAAATGTTGGCAGGCTAAAGAAACCCTTGGCAAGGATTCAATCTTAAGGAAACATTTTACATGGTAGGAGCCTAGGAGTTAAATTCTCAGGTAGGTGTAGGAGGTATGTTACAAATGGTATCAGAGCAAGAGTTCAAACCTTGTGGCCTATGGACTCATCTACCTCCCTAAAGTTTTGGGTGTGATTATAAAAAATTGCTATAAGGAAAATAACTCAAACCCTATCTTGAGATTTATACCTTGAAATTCATAATGATTTCGCTACCAAGGGAAATTAGAATTTAAAAAAAAAAAACAAATAATAACCATGGTTATGAAAGGATCAATAAATTATATCTGTTATATTTCTAATGGGGGTTTTATGTGAGGATTTAAATTGGTTAAATTATGGCATAATTGTGCAGGATGAGAAATGAGGTTGAGTTAAAATTAAGGAAATATAGAAGCACTAAACATTCGTGTAGGATAAGACCACTTCATATAAAATATGATGATGATATTAAATAACATAAACACTGGAGGGTTTTATGTGTAAAGCAGTCTTTATCCAGGGAGGGTTTCAAGACTTGGTATAGTTACCATCAATTAACAATAAAAGGATGAGTGAAAACCTTATCCGTTATATTGAAACCTTTCTCAGGCATGCATCATATTAGTTGTTAGTAAGTCGGTAATGATCCAGTTTTGAACAATTCTCTCTAGCAAGTGATTGGTCTCTGGAATCTTTTTTGCACCTCTGGAACATAGTGAAATCCTTTCTCGCAACAAAGGAAATTCAAAGGGTGTCAGCTTGCTGGGTTTGTCGCTCATATTTCTTTTTGACAAAGGGTTCCGATTTTCTATAGTTTTTCTTGAAATAATTCCTCCTTTAGAAAGGTTTGGACTAGTTGAGTTGCGTTGGAATTTTGGTTGTATAACTTTACAGAAAAAATAAAAATAAAAATAAAAATTGGTCTCCAAAACCCTCATTGCTCTCTCTTGAGCGTTAACCCTATATTAATTTTGTCTATCCTTATATCATAAAAATGTGCACCGAGCTATCCGAACTCTAATCTGTGAGAAGATATTTCTCTACTGGGGTTATAGAGACATTGTTATGCAACCTCTTTTCTTTTTTCACAGAGAAAAATGCAAGGTGGAAACAATCTCAACAATAAAGCATTAGAAGGTCTAAGTTCTGATTTGAGGTGGAAACAATCACTGTAAGTATGCTGGAGGATAATGAGATGAAAGTCAAGTCAATGCTTTTATCGGAAAGAAAACAATGGGGATATTTTGTGTTCATGGGATAAAAAAAAATCAATATAATTGCATGGAAAGAACAGGGTTTCCATGAGTAAGCGACGAAGACGGGTGGTAAGTCATATGACTTGGTGCTTGAAGCATTATTCAGGTGTTAATAAAAAATTAATGCCATGCAGGAAGGTAAAAGAAGTAGTGTCCTTTAAAGCATAAAATCACTTAACTAAGGAAAGTCATTGTTTTTTTTTTTTCTCAATGTCATCCCCTATGCTCATATAGATCGCTACATTAGTCGGATAGGAAATTACCCCAAAATATCACACATGCAAAGGATATGGTTATCCAAAAAGGAATGGATGTTGATTTTTTGTTAGAGATAAGCCCTAACGCCATTGGCATGCAAGCATGGCATGTGAGGATGATGATAGTTTGTAATCTTAGAAGAAAAAAAAAAGTAGGCCACAATTTTATTTTATTTTGGTCATGGAAACTAATGGGAAAAATGTCAAAAATCATAGTGTCCCTGTTAATTTCAAACAAGTGGTTGGACTTCTATATGAGGATCGGAGAAAATCCATAGGTAAACTGTGTTACTCCATTTTCGGCCTGTTCAACACAATTCAAAGGGATAAGGGATTTAAGGTTGAGATAATAATAATAATCATTGAAAGCATAGTGCTTATCCTCACACTCCACTGAGTATTTACATTCGTAAGCATTAAAACTAAATAAGCCAGCTCAGTCTTTGTAAGAGCAATCTCAATCTCAAGTTGTGAGAGTTCGAGCTTAAGTGTGAGGCTGTAAGAATGAGAAGGCTTACCCACTACCATGAATGTGAGATAAGGAAGATCATGCCATCACTTCCAATGTGTGGAGATCGATTTTTTTGATAATAGCAGTGCCAAATACTTAGAGTGTGCAGTACTATTTGTTCACATTTGATTTTTATTAAACATAATGCTTGGTTTATAGATGATTTATATTAATACAAATTTTTATTTATTTAGAATAATTTATACTTGAAGAAGCAAAGATAAAGTGGTAAGCTGAAAGAAAAGTGGGAGACGTTGTAAAATGGCTTCCTTGAGTATACATAAGAATATCGTGCTGCACATTAAGGTTTCAAAATACATGTTCGCGCTTTTCAATAGTATGCATTTGTGGCTGATACCTTCTTGACTTCTTTGATTTTTACAATTAAATGCACTGCTTCATGGTAGAGAAAATCACATTTTGAGTGTGTGAAGAGTCTTTGAAGTTTACTCTGATGCTACAACATAAATGATGGAATTCTCCCAAAAAGGGTCTAGAGAAGTTTGTATTCTTTTAGCTAATGGTGCAATTTCTCATATGACATTTCGACAACCATCAACTTCTGGTGGTACCGTAACTTATGAGGCACATAAATACAGAAGCTCTCAGTGATCAAATAAGTTTTGGGTGTTTCCAGAAAAGTCTTCCCATGTTTGGGAGTCTCGATAAGGAAAAAGAATCCAATTGAATAACTATCAAGGGCTTGGAGTCTCTTCCTTGTTCAAGTCGGACAATAGACCCTCGCCTCGCAAGAATGGAAACGGCTATCATGCTCTCCCTACCACTCATGTTCATTCCTTCAAAGTGTCGAGCATCAGGTTCAATTCAAGACATGGGCACGATGAGCTGGAACTGTGTTTAGAAGAGAAGGATGACATGTCCAAACCAAGAGTCGATATGGCAAGAAGTAATATATTGCATTGTGTGAAAAAAAATTGTGAGCACTAGGAGTGGCACTATCTTGATTTCCATATCGGAATTCCAGGAATTACACTTTCAATTTGCATGGGATTTATGTCTTTTTATTTCTTTGTTTATGCTTTAAAGATGGTTTCAATAAATTATGTGATGCACACAAATTGTACTACTTTTGTACATTATTAATACTTAGGTTTAGTAAAGTTTTGAATCAGTTAAATATGCGAGTTTACTTCAATTACAAAACTTGTTTTCATGAAATAACATGGAAATTTAAAACTTCCTTTGGTTCACCGAAGTAACCTATAGACCATTTTTTATTCAAACTAATATGAATATCTTACATGGATTCAAATTCATTTCATGCAAATAGTAATTTATAGGAGGAAGAGATGGACTTTACGTTTGGTCATTTGTGTATTTGGGTCCATTATATTTGGGTTCTTGGAGAACCTTGGATCAGCAAAGTAGGTTACTAAATGTGCTATTCTTCCATTATAGGCACAATCTATGTATTTGAGTCTATCTATTTCCTTTGAACTATTTGTTCAAGGCATAAATTTCTATCGAATAGAACTCTCAAAATAATCATGGGGAAATCATAGTTTATTAAATATATAACGTTAGACTACATATAATAGACCATTTGTGAACAAAGTATAATCGTAACTTCATTGGCAGTAACAAAATATAAAGAATTTGTAGTGTGCTAGTTGCCCCCAAAAATGTTTAGAATTTAATATTATATCACCAATTGAAGATTGGATAATATGGCATTTAAAGTCAACTTATAAAGAAATGTGAATGTGGGGCACTATATGATTCCACATTTGGGTTCAAGTTTCACCAAGGAGATGCTCTTGCTTATACTTGTTCAATTTTCATTAAGGATATGATTGTGCTCATGCTCATGTTTGTTGTTTACTGATATTCACAATAATGGTTAGGGCTACATGCAAGTCCATATGTCATACATCTCTAAACTCAGGCTCTAGTAGAAAGGGTTGCATACTTTAACTATAGAGAAGTCCATTGAGTGAAAAATTGTGAATTTAATCACCTTTTTTTTTTTTTTTTTGAAGCCAGAAACCTCTAATTAATGTTATAATAAGAATAGATGTAAGGGAGGATCATGTTGATTGAAAAAATTTTATCTTATTGAAGTCACCCTAGATATTCTTGTCTTTGCAGAAAATTAAAGTTGGGAAAGGTTAAATTCAGTTTCTACTAGGAACGAAATAAATTATTCTAAGAGGTAAATAGTAATTGATGAAGTTAGTGATATAGTAATCATGTTACCTCAATTATAAATAAAGCAAATTGATGCTAGTACAAGTACGATGTAGGGACTTGGCTAAATAAAAGGATGATTGTATAAAAGAGGAAATGTTAAACCCTAGTAAGGTGTTATGCAATAAAAAAGGTTCCAATGAACAATGTTAATACATAAAGAATAGGTAACGGCACAAATTTTTTTTAATTTAGTCCTCTATACATGGAATTTTGGAGTTGGAATTGTTTATGAAAAAGTGATTAAATAATAACATGTTAATATATATATGAAGACCTATGCATTGGAAGTGCATACTTGTACTTATAAGCATCCTTGCATACAATAATATGTAAAACCATGGTAACTAATAAGAAGAAAGTTCTAATGCTTCTTGATTGACAATAAAAAGGATTTTGTGAATCTTATAAGTCCCTCTTAAACAATATGAAATTATCTGTAGAGATACAGATAAGGTGTTGGGGTTAATACTTAACAAGCAAGAACCCTTCCAATTTAGGAATTGAGACACCTCCTAGACTCATTGTTGAACTTCTCATTTGGACAAGATTCTAATTAACAAGCAACAATGATTATGATATAGTATTATTCACAAGTTAGTACTTGTAGATAATTAAAGGCTGATATTTATTTATACCTTGAATTGTGGGAGAAATTATCTTTTCCTTGAAATTTCATGCAAGTATGCAGAAATTGATTGTTACATCAATGTATAGGACTTTTAGTTGCTTGAATTATATCTGAGGTAATATTTAGCATAAATTATCATGTGCTAAAGATAAGCAAGAAAAGTGTACAACTCATGGATATTTTATGATTAAACCAATAACATTAGGTTAATTTAGAAAATGTAGGATCATGTGGGAGAAGTGTTGAGTGTTGTCACAATAACTAAGTAAGGGATGATAGCAAGGATTGAGAAAGGGTGATCCTAAGAATGTGGACCGAAAGAGCTTGTGAGTATTGTGTTGTTGCTTATTAACATTGACGTAATTGGCATATATAATCATGATATTGACATTATAGTTGGGCATAACTTTCTTTAATAAAGGAAGTCCATGTTTGCATCATTGTTTTATTTTTGTATGATACATATACTCATGTATTGTCATGGATTGTTGGTATATTGTTATCATAAGCCCATTTGAGTGGTCATCAAGATAAACATGTTGTGGAAAGAATCATGCTAGAATCTACACATAATAATGAGGCATGTGAATCTTCCATGTAAGCATATGAGTGTACAGTATTATAGCCTTGTAACAATATTTTAGTTATCATTTGGTTGATGATAGATGTCAAGCATCCAGGGAATGAAAGAGTCTTGAGTTTAATGGATTGTTGGAATTGTCTTGCAACTCATGATGAATTCTGATATTGATCTTGGGTTTGTTAGAAAACTTATATAGAAATCATTGTACAACAACCCTAAAGATTTTTTCTACCCCAATGCCTTTAAAAGGGGAGTATGTCTACAAAAGGAAAGAACATGATTGACATAATGATCATGTTGGTAAAGTATAATGTAGAGTGGTTAAGTTGTTGAAGCATAAAAAGGGCAATAGTAAATCACCCGAGATGAATTATTTAAGAATGAAGTAGTGAGAGAATGATTCTTAAACTATGAGTTAATAATATGCTTAAGATGAAAATGTGCATGAAGACATAATATACTATTGATATTGTGTTACAACCACATGAAATTTGGAAATGGTTTACACTTGACATAGAAACTTTCTTTGATTACCGAGAGGCACCATACTCATAAAAATTCCTTGTAAACTGAGTACAATTGTTTTATTTAAAGAAATTTTTGACATGATACTAACATGGTGGAAAAAAAATATGGATAAAATTTATGTTATGGAGGTGATACCATGAGGATGGTATGATGGATTGTAGCACAAATGGTACTATGTATAGCAGTACATATGGTAACCGTAGGATGACATGTGTTACATGATTGAAAAATGATATGTGTATTGGTGTGTATAATATATCTTGTGGGCAAGTATGTAGAAAGACATTAGATAGATGTGTGGCCAGGGAAACCAACTCGGAATTTACACAGAAGAAGGAATGTTAGATTGGTATAAGTAACCATGGGTAATCACAGTTTGGCATACATATAATTACGATGAATATATATGATGAATACATATTGTTATGTGAACTAATTTGTTATGACCTTGCAAGCATATTAATGAGGAAAATATGCTAACTAATGTCTTATATGCAGAGAGACTACAAGAAGAAGGTGTTCGACAAGAACACAGAATCTTGGAAGAATGCAAGCAGAGAACATGCATTCTTCAGATAAAATAAATGATAAGCAATAGTTTCTTTAGTAATATTAAGTAACATATTATGATATTTATCATAGTTAAAATTTTGCATCTATAAATTCTCACAAACGGCTTAAAACAATGTTATAGGTATCTATGAAAGGAGAGAACTCCTTGAGACTAATGTAGCGATGGAAGGAGATGTGATGGGAGCACCCCTTGTGACCGATGTACATCGGAAGATTGGTAGCAGATGGCAGAGCCATGAAAGCTGTGGATTCAGAAACTAGCTACATGTGCATGAGGACATGACGCAAAGATACACTGAGGACAGTGTAAAATTTAAGGGGGGGAGTATGTAACACCCCTCACTTGTGTGCTAAATTATTGTAAACCTAAGCTGAGGAAATCTAGGTATGACACCCTCCTTTGTGGATTAAACTATTCTGAACCTAAGCTAAGGAAAGTTAGGTGTGATATGTAATATGAAAAAAAAATGTGTTATTAAATAAATTAATAAAATAAATCAATTTGAGGGCGGAGCACCTAGAGATAGGAGATTCTTTCCAAATCCCATTGAGGAATGGGATAGAGAAGAATCTTTCATGATAAAGCTTTTAGATATGATTCTAGATAAGCTTGGATGGATTGGAGATAAAGATCCATCAGACATAAAAGATTTGTGGGAGATAAAGGAAATATTTTATGAGGAAACTCATCATGTGAGATAAAGACGAGCTTTTCCGAAAAATACCTAGGAAAATGGAAAAATCCATAAAAGCTAGACACTGCTAATGGAAACTAAATCATTAGAGAGGATATTAAATACCCAGTGCATTGATCAATTGAGGACAGTTGATCCTTGGCAAGAACCTCGGCTCAGGGGGAATCAGAGGTGATTCATGGTTGGATGGTGGTGCTTCTCCCTCTAAGTGAGTTTTAATTAGTATCATATGTGTGGATTGTATTGTATGTTGCTCCCTGTCCTACAAATGGTTGCAATGCTTTTAGTTTATTGTTTTAATTGTATGGGTGTTAATTGTGTAGGAGAATGAAATCTTTGCACGATGAATGATTTTGATTCTAAGTTTGTAACTATAGAGGCCAAGGTACCGTTTATCTAATCTATGCATTGTGATGAAGTACACCTAATGAGGCTTCCATTTTCTTACTCATATTGTGTCAGTTATGTGTTAGCCAATGTATCGATAAGTGATTACATATCTTATGCATGTGACTTTTACTACCAAATTAGAGGTAGCAATAGAAGCATAATATGGGATTGTGATTGCTTGTGCATGCTAGAACCAGCATGGGACCCTTATGCAATTATAGGATTACTACACAAAGTTGGCTTATGGGATACATATGTATGGATGGGTTAATTATTGAGTAAATCTAAAGTTGATCATCATTATGTTAGAGAAAGAACATAGTATGTATTAATTGTATATTATGTCTTTATCCCAGCTTGGTCGATAAAGAGTACAAGATATAAATGCATGTACTTCACTATATAGTTTTTAATGGCCTAATTATCCAATGGATGTGTACGCAAGAGTTGTTTTTAACCATTCTACCCATTGTATAATAGTTGACTATGTCTATAGAACTGTGATTCTGATGCATGGTCAGATTAGCTACTTTAGACTTAAGTTATTAAATGCTGGTGGGCTAAAGATACCCTTGGCAAGGGTTCAATCTTAATGATAAATAACGAAAAATTTTACATGGTGGGAGCCTAGGAGTTGAATTCTCATGTAGGAGTAAGAGATATGTTACATTATTGATATTTGGATTGGATTTTGGAAGAAATCACTCATCCTTGCATTGCTAGCAAGTTGTGAAAAGAGCATATAGTATGTTGAAGATGAGGCTTAATGACATGCTCTTGCCATTGTCTTATTCATTGTCAAGTTGCACACAAGTCACATTGTGAAAAAAAAGAAATATAGAATTGTTGGTGACACTCAAAACATGGTCTTTCCAATTGTTTGGTGTGTAATTTGATTTGTACACTAAGTCAAATCACAATATGTTATTTTACATTAAGGAGATAGGCATCTTTGAAATAAAAATAAGGCTATTGGAACATCCAAAATAATCAATGCAATTTTTTGTTGAAATGTATGCTTAGTTAAAGAAAAGAATTTCAATTTAAAAACAATACAAGTCAAATAGGAGCAATCTTATGTGGAATTATTGATATTACCAACTACTCATAATGTCCCTATTAGATGTATAGACCACCGTGTTCTAAGTAGCTCATGTGAGAAAATGGTTTTAAAAACCACACAATGATGATAGCTTGAGAACCTCACCTTAAAAAATAAAATAACATGTAACTCATAGGTGAGTATCGAATCTTCTCACGGAAAACAAAAATAATTAAAATATTTCATGCAAATGTCAACCATATTCGAACTAAATAGTAGATAATGGGTAGTGCATATTTACTATATATCATATCGGAATCTAGATAATACACATAAAAAAGCTTAAGATTAAGAAACCCCTTTTAAAAAAAAAAAAAAAAAACATATTATATATGAAATTTCTTTACCAAACATCATATATATGAAATTATTAAAGAACACTATATACAAATATATTTTCCATTATACTTAATCGTGACACTCAATCGTTACATTTATATATTTTTAAATATTGAAATAAGAAATTTGTAGGTTGAAATAACATCTGTTTTTAAATATTGAAAAATATACTTGCACCACCACCATCTTTAACGGCCTCGTAGCTAGGTCGGACGAATACGATTGATACCTACTTCCGCTATACGACACTAGTGCAGTGCCATGGATGGATTTGTTTAGACGCAAGGGCATCTTAGGCAGCTCTACTGTATATTAAGTTTTTGTTTTTGGTTCGTGGACGTGTCCCTTGAGTATATTCATGCAACTTGCACCGTGCAAACACTTTCAATAGGTAAATTCACATTCTCGATGTGTCAATTTATTCATACAGGTTGGAGTGAACAAAAACGTTCAATCACTTTTTCTGGTTTGAAAAGTTTTCAATTAAATCTTATTATTTTTTAATGGGAAGTGTATTTATTGTGATATAATACAATACATTGGTTTGACATATTTAGAAGCCGTATATAAATATATATACAATCACATTTTTCAATGTGGTTAATATGCCCGAAAAACTTATATCAATCATATTAATAATTATTATGTGTATTTTTTTAAACACCAATTATTTATAATTATTA
>APFE030106424.1:25893-36524 GCA_000404065.3 Pinus taeda | reverse complement strand
AATAATATTAAATAAAATGGACTAATATTATAAACCCAAGGGATACAAACCCTAAGATAAATATTAAAAATATTAAAATAAACATGGTTGAATTAATAAAGCCTAAGAATTAATATTTTAAACTCAAGGGAATAATAAACCAAAGGGATTATTAATATTACAAACCCAAGGAACTAATAAACCGAACTGTTTAATATTATAAACCCAAGGGATAAATATTAAAAACCTAAGGGATCAAAAAGTGCAAGCGATCAATATTACAAATGCAAGAGATTAATAAAGGTGACCATGATTGATATTATATTATAAACCCAACATTGGTAAACCCTAATATAAATATTAGAAACACTAAAATAAACATGGTTTATTTTCATGGTGATACAATCCTTGTCACAATGTGACATTCAACCATGGCTAACAATGGTTATGTGTGATTGAAAATGGTTGACCATGATTGATATTATAAACCTAAGGGAATAATAAACCCAAGTGATTGATATTATAAACCCAAAGGAATAATAAAAGCAATGAATTAATACTAAAACCCTAAGGGATTATGAACCCAAGGGAATAATATTAAACCCAATGGACTAAAATTATAAACCCAATGTATATAAACCCTAAGATAAATATTATAAACACTAAAATAAACGTGATTAACCATCGTTGATTTTCACCCAAAGGAATAATAAACTCAAGGGTTTAATACTAAAACCCCAAGGGATTGTGAACCCAAGGGAACAATATTAAACCCAAGGGACTATTATTATAAACGCAATGTATATAAACACTAAGATAAATATTTCTCATGGGGCTTTGGATTGACGGTGAATGGGTGCACTGTTAAGGCACTCCTTGTGAAAGATCACTGGTTCAAATCTCCCTGTGGACGCTTACCTACCAAAAAAAAGAGAAAAAGAAAACAAAAAACACAAAAAATAGTGTTAATCATATAAGACCATAGAAGCTTTGGAGGAAAAGCTAATGCAACTTAGATGCAACTTAAGGGTGGTCGGGATGGAGACCACAGGCTCTAGTGATCGGTCACAGGAGCGAAGCCTGCAGCCGAAAGGGCCAAAGGCTTAAGGGGATCTGGGAAGACCGGGAGCGCAAGGCAGGGGGAGCTGCCAGCGGGCAGATAGGATAGCGAGTCAGGGAAAGAGGCATAGGCACCTGTCCGGAGCAGAGGACTGGGAACGGTGTGAAAGAGGACCGGGGAAAAAGGTTGGTTCCCAAGTCTACAGGAACCCACTGTCGTTTTGTCCGGGCGACCAACTGATGAAATCACCACCTAGTCCAAGGCATCTACCTGCAGGAGAACGCATCGTGACTGTGCAGTTAAAAATTAAGAAGGTAATTAAGAGGGTTTAAACATGGTAATCCCAGGCGAATCTGTTGAGCTGGACCCTGAATCGGAAGACACTTTGTCGGTTTGGGGTAAGGAGCTTTCAACCCAGAACCTGGAACTATTCTTCGGAGGAAGTAGCTTGCACAAGACTGAGAAGGAGAGCTCAGATCTGAAGGTCCCGGGGTTTAATGTCTCGGCGGGCGATGATCTAAAAGGAAAACTAAGGTTGGATTCACAAAGGATCCAGGATGACCAGGTATGCCATACTTCACATAAGCAAAAACGACTGACGGAGGAGACCCAGAAACCTGAAGACCTCTCAGCTTCTCAAGTAAGTACTCAAATCGACCTAACTTGTGCTCAGTTTTGTTATGGAGGTGTCGAAGACGTTGTCTACGGACAGCGTGCCAAAAACTAGTCTTGGCAAAACACAAGTGCAGGGTTAAAAGAGGACCTCGGACAGGCAAGGGGAAGAAGTCCTTAGGCCATATCAAGAACCTCTTTAACAAGGACCGGGGGAAATTTTCCAGAAAATCAGGGGGTTAGAAGGAAGTAAAGCAAAGGAGGATGAAAGGAAGAAAGTCCCGAGTGATAATGCAGTATGGCAGCCGGAGGAGGAAGGGCCTAAGGAAGGGGCAGGTGAAGGAATAGGTTCTGGGGAATCTGGGGGAAACAGAACAAATGCGGAAGCCCTAGATCTGGAACTGGCTGGGGAAAAGATACCGTCTCGAAATTCAGAAGAAGTAGGGAGGGTGGAGGCTGCGAAAGACAAAGAAGGAAATCTAGGGGAAAATCAAACCAAGGTAAAATGGAAAAAACAAAAAGTTGTAAAGCAAACCCCAAAAGCAAATTTGATTCTTGGAGTGGACGTTCAGATTGAGGAGGCAATGGAGGTGGCAGAAAGTACAGTGGTTGGTCAAGCAAGAGGGAAAAATTTCTTGGTACATTTCATTCAGAACTGGGTTGAACAGCAATGGCTAAAGATTTTGGGAGATTCTTTCAAAGTCTCGGTGTTAGCGAAAGGGTGGTTCATGATACAATTTGACAAGAAAGAAATGGTGGATTGGGTCCTGGAGCGAAATTGGGCTTTTGGTAAACGACCTGTGTTGTTTAGACATTGGACTCCACTATTTGACGCCCAGCGAGAGAAGGTAGACACCTTTCCAGTTTGGGTGAGGGCACCGGGGCTGCCACCCTTTCTTTGGGTAGACTCTGTTTTCAAATCGATCGGAAATACGCTGGGTAATTTTCTGGAGGCGGACATGTCATTTGTAGAGACCAGGAACAAAGCCATGGCCAAGATTCTGGTAATTCTCAATCCAGAGGGGGGCCTTCGGGGAAATATGAAAATCCATTATAAAGACCTAGTTTATGACCATCTCTTGGATTATGAGCATCTGCCTTATAGGTGCCACAGCTGCCATGAGCATGGCCATCTAGTAAAGGATTGCCCCTCGGGATATCGTCACAGAAGGAGACAGAGGAAAAATGACAAGGAAAATCATTTTAAAGTGGAAGAGATAGTTCCTAGGACTAAGGGGAATCAAATGGAGATCAGAAAAGAGCTGGAGCAGAGCGAGGAACAGAGGGACTCGGAGCAGATACAGATTCCCAGTCAAGAAACTGTAGAAGTCCCCCTCACAGAAACGATTAAGGAGGACCTGGATGCCACAAAAGAATCCCAAGAAGGCTCGAAGGGTACGCATCTGGTCTCTAACCCTCCTTCTATGCTTTCTCCAATCATAGAAAATGAAAAATGCATTATATCCAACGTGCATAATCTTACATCTATAGACCTTGAAGGGGTTGAATCCATAAATGCATCTATTCCAAAAATTGATCTGAACTGTGATGGGAAAGCAAATTCAACCAGCATAATTGAATCCAAAATCCCAGCCCAAATATCTGAATGCCATTATAATCTCCGCTCCCTTGAAAAAAGAACAGAGGCTATAGATCCGATCGGTGGCATAGGTATGGAGATCCCTCAGACCTCTAGAAAGAAGGCAAGGGGGCGGAAGTCTTTCTTATCAAAAGCACAGGTTAAGGCAAAATATGATATGGAGGATGGGAAGCAGATGTCAATAACTGGGGTGCTTAGAGCAGCGAAACCCTGTGAAAAGGTTTCAAAATGATCTGTCTCTCATGGAACTGTAGGGGTTTAGCCAGTAAACCCAAAAAATTGGCTTTAAAGGAGTTGATGTAGCGGTACAACCCCGACTTCATTATGCTACAGGAAACTCTAGGATCGAGCACAGAAGTGGTGAAATCCTTAGGCTTCCTGTTCCCTGGATGGCAGTTCCAAGCCTTGGATTCCCATGGTCATTCAGGAGGCGTGGCTGTTGGGTTTAGAGAAGGGAAAATGAAGCCATTGAACTCATGGGGATTTTCCAATGGATTGGGGATGGAGGTCTTATCCCCAGATATAGATTGCCCTCTGACCATCTTAAACATTTATAGTCCCTGTAAGGAGAGGGTTTCTTTCTGGAATAGCCTCCTGGCCAACTCCATGTTGAAAAATCAAAATTTGGTTATAGGAGGAGACCTGAATTTTTCTATTGGGAGAGCAGAAGCCTGGGGTCCCTCAGCTAGGGAAGATCCACTATCAGATTTTTTCCAAAACTCCCTTTCCTCACTTAAGCTAGTTGATGAAAACTTGCAAAAACTAAAGCCTACCTAGAGAAATCGGAGGACGAGCGAAGGCCGGATTGCGAAAAGGTTGGATAGATTTCTCTTAAGTGAGGATCTTGCTTCCAGAATTCCGATGTTTAGACAGTGGATTGGCGAGGGAGGGAACTCGGATCACTTCCCTATACTGTTCAAACTATCCTCGCCCCCAAAAAAGCCTGTAGCCCCTTTTAAATTCAACGCCGCTTGGATGCAGGAGGAATCTTTCAGGAAGCTCTTCAATGAAACATGGCAACATCCAAGCAGGGAAGCGATGGAAGACAAGGCTTTCCTGTTCATGGAAAACCAGAAAAGAATGAAGAAGGCCATAATAGATTGGGCGAAAAAAAGGAAGAAGGAACAAAATGAAGCTCTAATCAATATTGATAGGGAGCTTGGGGTCCTAGAAAATCCTGACTCAACCGGATACGAATCACAGGATACAAAAGATAGGATTATGAATCTAGAGAAGCAGAGAAGCAAAATATTATTGGACAAAGAAGAGGAATGGAGGCAGAAGAGCAGGGCGATCTGGCTGCTGGTTGGAGATGAAAACACAAAATTCTTTCACAAGTATGCGAAAGGCAGAAGGTCAATGAATACCATCTGGAAATTAAAAGATGAAGAAGGAAGAGAGGCAAATACGTTCGAATCACTCTCATCCTTGGGGAGGGACCATTTTCAAAGTCTGTTTTCATAACAGAGAGGAACTTCTCTAGCGGAAGTGATCAGAACAGCTCTAAGTTTTCCCCGATATGTGGAAGAGGAAGAAGCAGAAGGTCTACAAGGGGAGGTTACAATGGAGGAAGTGGAGAAGGTAATAAATCCATGGCAAAAAACAAAAGCCTTGGCCCTGACAGATGGCCAATAGATTTTTTTCAACAGTTTTTTAAACAGATAGACTCTGAAATTACGAAGGTGGTGGAAGAATCCAGAAGGAAGGGTCAGATATATGCTCCATTCAACGCTACATTTATTGCTATCATTCCAAAAAAAGATGACCCTGAGTCCTTTGAAGATTTTAGACCCATCTCATTGTATAATT
This sequence comes from Pinus taeda, assembly GCA_000404065.3. Classification (NCBI taxonomy): domain Eukaryota; kingdom Viridiplantae; phylum Streptophyta; class Pinopsida; order Pinales; family Pinaceae; genus Pinus; species Pinus taeda. The sequence continues at coordinate 31,464 of APFE030106424.1, read as the reverse complement.
GTGTTTACAAGATCATAGCAAAAACTATAGCAGCTCGATTAAAACCAATCCTGTCCAGATGTATCTCAAGTGAACAGTTTGGATTTCTGGATGGTCGACCAATCCACGAAGCTATTGGAGTGGCCCAAGAGACAATTCACGGCATTAAGTTGATGAAAAAGAAAGGAGTTGTGGTGAAAATTTACCTGTCAGAAGCTTATGACAGAATCAGCTGGACCTATATCCGGATGTTGTTAACCCACCTGGGTTTTAAAATAGATTTTATCAACTGGGTGATGGGTTGTATCACCAGTGTCAGTTTCGTGGTGCTCATTAATGGGGCTGCCTCTCCTTTATTCAAAGGGAAAAGGGACCTAAGGCAAGGTTGCCCTTTGTCCCCTTTGTTGTTCCTCCTGGTGGCTAAAGGATTGAGTCAGTTATTGTTAAAAGCCAAGAGAGAAGGATCAATAAAAGGTCTGGAGGTGGCAGAAAACCTTTTTATTACTCATCTCCTGTTTGTAGATGATATACTCCTTTTTTGTAATGGAAGTCTGATTGAATTCAAAAAGATAAAGGAGGTCCTTGAGCTGTTTATGAAAGCAACAGGAATGCTAGTAAATTACAGGAAATCTCAGCTTATAACAGAGGGCCTAAATAGGCAGGAGATAAGCCAGCTTTCGGCCATCCTCCCTCTAGAGACTTCAAAGTTGGGGGACCCTTTCAAATAACTGGGGTTTTGGTTGAAACCTGACAACTACAAAAATCAAGATCGGTCCTGGTTAGTAGCAAAGTTAGAAGCCAGAATTTCACATTGGAGCTTCAGATGGCTTTCTAGAGCAGGGAGATTAACTCTAATAAAATCAGTCCTTCTGGAAACACCTGTATTTTGGGCCACATTGTCCTGGGTGCCCAGAGGAATCCTGGGAAAAATAAGAAGGATTTGCAGCAGATTCTTATGGGCAGGAGCAAAGGAGGAGTCTGTTCTACCTTGGATCGCCTAGGACAAAGTGGCAAGACCAAAAGAATGGGGAGGATGGGGAATAAAAGATTTGAATACTTTTACAGCCTCCCTGGCAGCAAAATTAGGGTGGAGAATCATAAAGCTCGAAAATCTCCGGACAAAAATTGTAAAAAGAAAATATATTGATCCTTCCCCATTAGAAGACTGGATAAGGAATCCCGAAAAAAAGGGTGGGAAGGTGCCCACCATATGGAAAGCGACAGTTGAGGCTTTTAAAATTATTGAACAAGGTCTGTCTTGGCAGGTTGGAAATGGTGAAAATATTCAAATTGGAAGGGATCCCTGGGTGGGTTACAGCGAGAATTATGCCCTATCCCCCGGTCTGATAAGACACCTTGCTTCCAAAGGCTTTGTATATTTAAACCAGGTGGAGAAGATAGGATATTCATCTATTTGGGGTCAAGCATGGAAGTCAGGAGAAGAGCTAAATATCCACCCACGCTGGTGGGATGAGTGGGAGACCTTCAAGCAAGAACTTTCCAGATCAAACGTAAGACTAAAGGACGGATCAGACCAGTTGATTTGGGCTTATGCGGACTCTGGAAGTTATTCTCCAAAATTTGGATACAAATTTCTCATGTCCAAAAGAGGCTGGGGAGATCCGGATTGGTGGGCAAAATCCTTATGGAAGTTAAAATGTCCAGCAAAAGCAAAATTGTTTTTCTGTTGAATCCTAAAAAGGAAAGTCCCAACTTGGGACACTCTCCAAGCCAGACACAAACAAGGACCAGGGAGGTGTACTTTATGCAAAAATGATTCAGAATCTATGGATCATTTATTCATTGATTGTCCAACAGTTAAAAAAGTATGGTCAGAGGTGAACAAGTACATTCAATTATCTATCCAATGGGAAGGGAAGTCTTTAGCTGAAGCTTGGCAAAAATAGTGGAACCAAATATCAGATAAGAAGTTAAGGAATATGCCTCCTATCATCTACTGGGGCAGGATTGCCAGAAACAAGAACATTTTCCAGGAGAAAGAAACAGAGGCAGTCTCAATTGCGGTACAATGTTTATCCATATATTCAAATATCCCAGATTCTGAGGATGAGAAGGAACCTCGGAAAGTGGAAGAGGAGCAAATTAAGGAAGGGGTACCCTTGGCTTATTTTGATGGAGCCTCCCAGAACAACAAAGTTGGTGTAGGCATCGTTATCCACTTAAAAAACAACCACACTCTAAAAGCTTCAATCGGACTAGGAAATGGAACGAATAACTATGCTAAACTATCAGCACTCAAGTTTCTCTTATGCTGGTTGATTCACAAAAACACCCTCAGAGTTCAGATTTTTGGAGACTCCTTAAATGTAATCAACTGGTTAAATGGTCGTAGCAGTTGTCATAATTATGTTTTGCAACCTTTACTTGAAGAAATTCAGCACCTGAAAATTTCTTTTAATCTTCTATCCATCCATCATATATACAGGGAACAAAATGATTTGGCAGACAAACTTTCTAAAGACGGTATTGAACAAGTTCTGGGCAGTTGGAGAATAATGGAGGAAATCAACGGGGAGAGCCACGTTTCAGACCAGCCTCCATATGCTCAAAATTTTTAACAAGAAATAGCGGAACAACAAACTCTTTTTTTGTTTTTGTCCTTATAAAATATAGTTGAAACAGGTTCCTGTGTTTACAGTCTTTATTGATGCGAGGTATATGTATTTTTTGGGCGCTTTTTTCATGACACAATAAGCTCAAAAAAGGAAACAAGATAGACTCATGATAGCAGAAAGAGAAAATGACAGTTTGTTAGGGGAACTGATCTCTTCTCAGGAAGAGGAAAGTATTATATTTTTGAGCCTTTTTTGTGTAGGCAAAACTATTATAACAACAATAGAGTTTGAATGTATATGCAACTTTTTATAGCAATAAAAAGTAAGTTTTTTTTCTTGGAAAAAAAAACACTAAGATAAATATTATAGACACTAAAATAAACATGATTGACCATCTTTGATTTTCATATTAAGACAATTATCACAATTCCATGCTGGAGCATTGTTGACCATGGCTGACATCATAGTAAACCATGGTTGGTTTGTGAATAATAAACCAAAATGATTGATATTTTAAACACAAAGGAACAATAAACCCAAGGGATTAATACTAAAACCCCAAGGGATTATGAACCTAATGGAATAATATTCAACAAAAGGGACTAATATTATAAACCCAAGGTATACAAAACCTAAGATAAATATTAAAAATACTAAAATAAACATGGTTGATTTAATAAACCCTAAGAATTAATATTTTAAAACCAAAGGATTAATACACCAAAAAGATTATAATATTATAAACCCAAGGAACTAATAAACTCAACCGTTTAATATTAAAAACCCAACGAATTAGTGAACCCAAGGGATAGATATTATAAACCTAAGCGATCAAGAAGTGCAAGGGATCGATATTACAAACACAAGAGATTAATAGAGCTAACCATGATTGGTATTATAAACCCAATCTAATAATAAACACAAGGTATTAATACTAAAACCCCAAGGGATTATGAACCCAAGGGGATAATATTAAAACAAAGAGACTAATATTATAAACCCAACATTGGTAAACCCTAATATAAATATTACAAACACTAAAATAAACATGTTTTATTTTCATGGTTGGACAATCCCTTGTCACAATGCGACATTCAACCATGGTTTGACCATGGTTGGCTATGATTGACAATGGTTAACCATGATGAATATTGTAAACACCTAAGGGAAATAATAAGCTCAATGGGTTGATATTATAAACCCAAAGGAATAATAACCTGAGGGATTAAATATAATACTAAAACCAAGGGATTATGAACACAAGGGAAAAATATTAAACCTAAGGGAATAATAGTATAACCCAATGTATATAACGCTTAAGACAAATAAATTAAATAAACATTAAAATAAACATGATTTAAACGCATTCACTGTTTTCATATTGAGACCATCCTTATCACAATTCCACGTTGTAACCAATGGTTCAACCATGGTAACATCTAATAAACCATAATTGATCAGGGAAATAATATCCCAATGATTGATATTAATAACCCCAAAGGAACAATAAAACCCCAAGGGATATTAAAAATCAATCGGGATTATCACTAAAAAGCCCAAGGTAATATAAAATCCTAAGATCAAATATTACAAACCCTAAAACTCAATGTCTTATATACCCAAAGGAATAATATTAAATCCAAGAGATTAATATTATAAACCTAAGGTATATAAACGCTAAAATAAATATTATAAACCTTAGAGATTATCAAATCCTAAGGATTGTCAATATTATAAATCCAACCACAATGAACATTAATGATATAATATACTTTATAGTTATAAAATTAATATTCATAATAATAATAATAATAATAAATAACTATTACAATATAAAGTATTATTATTATAATAATAATATTACACACAAAAGAATAATATTATAACCCAAAGGTATATATACCCAAGATAAATATTGTAAACCCTAGAATTATCATGGTTTACCATGGTTGATTTTCATATTGAGACAATTTTTGTCATAATGCGATGTTGCACCATAGTTGATCATGACTGATTTTCATATGCAGTGAGTCTTTATCATAAAGCAACATTGGACCATGGTTGATTGTCATATTGAGAAAATATTTGTCACAATGTGACGTTGGACCATGGTTGACCATGATTATAAACCAAGGGGATTTATATTGGACACAAGGTAATAAACCCAAGCTATTAATACTAAACCCCCAAGGGATTATGAACCGAAGGTGATAATATTAAACCCAAGAGACTAATATTATAAACCAACCATTCGTTAGCCCTAATATAAATATTACAAACACTAAAATAAACATGTTTTATTTTCATGATGACACAGTCCTTGTCACAATACAACATTCAACCATTATTGACCATGGTTGGCTACGATTGACAATGGTTAATCATGATTGATATTGTAAACCCAAGGGATTGATATTATAAACCCAAAGGAATAATAAACCAAATGGATTAATACTAAAACCCCAAGGGATTATGAACCCAAGGGACTAATGGTATAAACCCAACATATACAAACCTTAAGACAAATATTATAAACACTAAAATAAACATGACTGACCATCATTGTTTTTCATATTGAGACAATCCTTATCACAATTCCATGTTGGACCATGGTTCACCATGATTGACATCATAATAAACCATCGTACACCGAGGAATAATAAACCCAAGCGATTGATATTATAAACCCAAAGGAACAATAAACCCAAGGGATTAATACTAAAACCCCAAGGGATGTAATAAACCAAATGGATTAACACTAAAAGCCCAAGGGATTATAAACCCGAGGGAATAATATTAAACGATGGATAAATATTATAAACCCGAGGTATATAAATCCTAAGATAAATATTACAAACTCTAAAACTCAATGTTTTATATACCCAAGAGAATAATATTAAATCCAATGGAATAATATTATAAACCTAAGGTATATAAATGCTAAAATAAATATTATAAACCTTGAAAGAAAAGCGACTAATAAATAAAAGGGTTTAATTTTATAAACCCAAGGGAT
>APFE030106422.1:0-10394 GCA_000404065.3 Pinus taeda | reverse complement strand
TGACACATATCCTCATGATCCCATGATTATTTCCACTCAAATTCGAATTTGGCCTTAGAGTGCCACATAAAAGTCTTCTAGAAGCCTCCTTTCAACCTACACATGTCAACAATCTCAACCCACTTGTTAGGTATAAGCATACGCACATTATTTTCTAATTTCTAACCACAAATTTACTTAAAAAGGCTAAGAATTAATAAAGTTTGGAAAAACATAAATGTGACCCAGTGATAATGAAAATTGGATGAATGTAGTGATATAGTAGTGAAATGGAGGTGATATAATGGACATAATAGTGAAAGTGTAATGGAAAAGAATGACATTTTCAAGGCTCAACAGGAGCCCTAGAAGGTTGTGGGTTGAGTTACTAGTTCTTATAGCCCTGAACAACTTGGGTAGAGACCAATCTAGTCCGTGTTAGTGATGTCCGACCATGGAGGTGGAATCACTGGTTGAGGCTTGAGGTGGTTGACTTCTAAAAGCTCTAGTTTGGTTTTGTTTTGGTTTAATCCATGAGATCCTATATTCATGCTTGGAATATGGGGGTGATTGGTTGAAATATCGATTTGGTTCAACCCAATCTATGGTTGGGTAGTACGTGAAAGTCCCTGACGTGGTATATTGACTGTGTTGGTGATATTATGGTTGAGTTGCCATGGTTTCTATGTTGGTTATTTTCTGGTTATATGTTGGTTATATGAAGTGTGCCATCTATGGTTATTGTCCTGAATTATTTATCTATGGATTGGTTGATGAATGTATGGACTAATAAGTGTTTTGGCAACAATGTGGAGAGGTCATAGGGCCTTCTTGGTGATTCTAAGATTAATCTTGGACTATTATGATTATAAATGCATTTATGACCTATAGCTTACATGTTTTCCATGTGTTTGACAAAATGACTAGTGTGTTCTAAGCAGTCTAGATCAAGTTCTTGATTCAATTTTGAATGTTTAGCTATGTCCTCATGTCAATAATGATTCTAGAAAGCCCTAGATAATTCTAGGTAGTGGTTTGGAGGTTGGACTGGAATTGTGGCTCAGATCCCAGGACCGCACCCTCTAAACTAGGCAAGCTGGGTCACAACCACATGGAGGCAGTGTTGTGCATGCAGTTGGAGGCCTATAACTATACCCAAGCCTTGTCATGGATGAGGTTGGGATTCTAGGTCAATGAAAAGAGCCACAACTCAACATTTGGTCACTTGGGTTGGTCCTTTTACCTCCAAGTGTCATGTAGCTCTGAGGGATGTGGTGAGTTGCTAGTTTGTGGTCAGTTTGTATGCCCCACTTCCTTAACTAGAGCTTGGAGGTTGGGTCATGTCATAGTAATTGGTTGTCTCATGTTTACTCTGGTAGGCTAGTGAAATTGGGTAAATGTGGGAGGGGTATTTACAGAGTGGTATCAGAGCGAGGTTGCAACATTGGACCTCAGGGTAGATGTGATTTCTATGCATGCATGTTAGTTGTTGATGTGTTTGTTATGCATGCATGTTGGTTATTTCTCATGATGGTCATTGTCGTAGTTGTGTCGTCATGTTGAGGTTGATGGTGTTGATGTTGGGATGATTGATATGTTGATGTCATTATATACATATGTTGTTTTAATACGGATTGAATTTGTAGATGAGATAGCCTCCCTTGAAACACATTGACGTATGTTGATTATGTTTATATTTGGTTTATATAACATGGTATGTTTGTAGGAAGTAGAAGATTAGATATGACAAGAAAAATGGTGGATTACAATTCACGTCACTCTTCTTATAGATCACATGAGAAACATAGAGATGAGTACTCTTCTGACATAATAAATACCTTAAGAAGTTTAAAGGCATAAATCAGAAGTTTTAAGGAAAATAATGACATAATCATTCAGTCACAGAAAATAATTGCTAAGGCACAGGAAAAGTAAGTAGAGGTTAATGCAGTGATTCTTCAGAGTTTATCAAATTTGCAAAGATAGGGACAGTCATAGATTGATTATGGACAAGAAGAAAGGACTAATGGGGCATATGGTAGCAAGTCTCTTGGAGGACACCCGTCAGACAGAGATGAAACGGTCAAAGGTGGTAGATGGACAGATACACCTGACAGGAGAGGTAGTGGTTATGGGTTCTATTCTAGTTCTGGATCAGAGAGACAACATGGTCATTATTGTTATCATACAAGAAGAGTGAGAAGAAGTACTTGACGGATGATTTCAATAAATCCAAACCTCCTTCCTTCGATGGAGATTTGAATAAACCAGAATATGCATAAGAATGGTTGCTTGGGATGAAGAAATTCTTAGAGTTGCATGAATATATAGAGAATGTGAAGGCTAGAATAGTTATTTTCATACTTAGGGGAAACATAGACATCTGTTGGGAATATGTGAAGTGTGTCGGAGGCATCAAGGCAGAGGAGTTGAGTTGGCATGAGTTCAAGATACTTTTCAAAAAGAAGTACTTGTGAGAGAGATAATATGATGGTAAGGCTAAGGAGTTCTACGAGTTGAAGATGGGATCTATGAGAGATGAAGAATATATGACTAAGTTCATAGAGTTGTTAAGGTATGTACCATAGCTTAAGGATGAGAAAATGAAGGTTCAAAGATTTGTTAATGGATTTCCATTAGAATTTTAAGATCAAATTGAGTATGATGAGCCTTGTACATTGGAGGAAGTAAATGGGAAATTGAAACATTGTTATGAGAAGTTTGTTGTCATTGGTACAACACCCTCCAAAAATTTCACTACATTCAAATTTTGGAGCCTATTTCATCATCGTATCTAGTGTCGCTTTGGTCATCAAGTGTCGTTTTAGGTGATTCTATGTGTTTCAAGTGTTCTTGATAGATATCACGTGTCATCGTATTGATTATATCATATTTATTGCATATCATGGTTAAACACCTTTGTCGTTACAAAATGACACTTTTTGGTCGCAGTCACACACACTTTTCTCATTGTACTTGGGGAATGTATGTAAACTAGAATTTTGATGTATATTTATCCTTGTTAAATATTGTCTACATTTTCTCGATGATTTGGTATGTGTCACACGTGGTTTTATGTCTGAAATTTTCATATTTTCCACTTGTCCCATCCTTTAGACTTAGACAAATTTTGGTTGCAAAGTGACCCATTGAGGAAAGAAGTGCATGGGTGCACTATTAATCCTAAATCGAGAATCCTTTGTTGTTCGAAAGTGCACCATGCACCCTCCAAGAGCACTTAGCGTAATACTTGAGCATCATTCCCCTTCCTTATTCCAAACTGCACCCTTTAAGAAACCAATTCTTCCTTTGAGCACACCCCTTTGACCTGAAGGAATGCACCCTCTTTAAGTGCATGAGTGCATTATGAAGGCCTTAAGCTCCACCCTTTAGTATTCCATAGTGTGCCATGTTCCATATTGACCCTTTGAGTGCATGAGTGTATTCCAGAGGCATGAATCTCCCCCCTTCAGCCTTCAAGCTTATGCCATGTACCCTCCTAGGCCTCTTGAGCGCATGAGCACACCCCAAAGGCACGAAGCCTCCTACTTCAACCTTCTAGAGTGCACCCTATGCCCTTCTTCTCTCCCTTGGGTGCACAGTGCACTTGGGAAGGTCGAAGCCTTCTCCTTCATCCTTTGGAATTGCGCCATGTGCCCTACCATGATTGCCTCTTTCTCTTGAGTGCATGACAAAGCCTTCAATCCTCTTCCCTTCAGCCTTTCTAAGTGCACCTAGAAGCTCTCCTTTCTCTTTTCAAGACACCAACAAGGTCTGAACAGAAATTTTTCATAAAGAATGTTAGAATAGGATATTTTCAGGCTGGTGGTTTCTTGTCATGAGTGATTTTAGCTACAGATATTCCAGGAACATCATGGAAAGCATGCATAAAGAATATTGGTCAAAGAAGGAAAACAAAGGAAGCATAAAAATAATAGGAACACATTGAAGTCTTGATGATCGAAGTACTTAGAAAGCTCAATAAGATCAAAGACCCTTTGGAGGGTAAAGACATCAACAATTGAAATCTGCATCTAGAACGAAGACACAAGTGTATCCATGTCATCATTGAAGAAAGGCCATGTTGACATCACTATTAGTCCCTATCATCAAGGATAGTGACTGGTTATGTCCCATCACATGATGATGTGGAAGTAATTATGTAATTATGTGATAATTGTAAATACAAATAAGTGGAAGTACAAGAGTCATGTATCGACAAAAGAACCATGGAAGTCCAAAGGAAATGTAATACCAAAATTCATATATAATTCCAAAATTCATTTGGATGTCCAAAGGTTGTACAAATCCAAAGGTCATTAGGGGTTGGAAAGTTAAGAGTCATGGGGATGTAAACTTTCATACCTCAAGTTATAAAAGGATCCTCATTACTCATTCAAAAGACTTTTAACATTGGCTTCTCCCACAAGGCCTTAAAGAGATAGAGTTAGTACTTTTGGGGAGCAAGTAGTGGCTCTAATGCTCTAGTATTGGTTTTAGTGATGTTTATTGTACTAATGTATTTTGGAACTTTTCTTAATAATTGAAGCCTTTCAACTAACACATTTTCATACATGGAGTGTGGATGTTTTAAGATTATTTTTTGAATGTTTATGATTCATGTTCACTTTCACATGTACTTAAGTAATTGAACTATTTCAGTGATGTTGGTGCTTAAATTGTTGGGAAATGTGTTGTAAAGACTGTAACGATCGTTGAATCTATGTGAAATATTTCACTTGATGTAAGACTACCCTTTCTCATTCATGTGTCTCCATTATGGTAGTATTATTACTTCTCTTTTAGAGTCTCACTTTATTTCCCCTCTGCAGCGAAAAAACCTTGATACATCTGCAATCAAACATTCACAAGGCACACTCTCTTGCTCATTCAAAAGCACATTTTCACTTCTCTCTCATGATAAATAGTTAAAACCAGGGCATATATTTAAGTAAATGGTGGTTGGGTAGTGTTTCAAATGGGAAACCTTTACCAAATTATGTGAGGTATAGTTGTGACATCATATCGTGGAGATCCCCTGTATGTTGGTTGTATATGGCGCCATTAAAATTTTGTGCTAGAAGGAGGGTAGCCAATTTTTTATGGTTGATAACTCCACACACCCTAACCATTTATCTTTTGGACAAGGTAGAAATATTTTGAGCACCATTCCAACTCCTATTCCTGAGGTAGGAGGATCTTCTATGCTTAGTCTAAAGTTGGCATATGAGGTTACCTCTGAACAACTCTGATCATTTCGACCTATAAGCTATTGGTTTGCAAAAGCTAGCGGTTTACTTCCAGTTGCACATAATCTCCTACGTCACCCTAAGAAGAAAGAAACAACGCGTACCATTGTATTAGTTGCAACAGTTGAACATTTGGTTTTTCCACTCTTGAAGAGTTACTAAAGTCCTTGGGATACATATTTCAACACGATCCACTTCCACCCATTAACGAATGGTACCAGGAATACATTGTTCTCTTTGGTGATATTTTTTATGGTTTAGATGGTGAAGGAGAAGGCTCGTTAGTTTACGAAAAGGAGGAGGAACCCAGAGACGAAGACATGGTTGCCCAGGATCTATATTAGATGGCCCAAGGTCGTCTTGCTCTTCAGGATAATCTTCATAAGATACCCAAACATCTGGAAAAGTTATTATCATTTTTTTATCTAGATAAGAAGACAAAGGAAGAAGATCACATCGATGACTTATACATGCATCTACGAATGTTCGAGGTAGGGTACAATGATTTTTCTTTTAGGCTTTTTCCTATTACATTAGAAGGTAGATTAGTAGCATGGTACTATAGTGCGTTTCTCAATTCAGTCCACAGTTGGAGGGAGTTTAAAAAACTATTTTTGGAGAATTTTTTTATGAAAAGACTCCTACCATGTTATTGAAAGAGATTGGAAACAGTAAGATCGGGAAAAAGAAAAAATTGAAATACTTCAATCAAAAGTTTAATCGCATACTAAACAAGTTCCCCTGAGCACCCAACATTATGATTCAATTACTATTGATTATTATACAGCCACCTTTACAACAAACATTTCCTCTTTCATCAAAAGAGCTACCAGGAGACATTAGCACTAATCTTTGCAGAAGTGATCATCGTGGAGAAAGAATTGTGTGTTATTGGAGTTATTGTTGATGATGATGAATCTAAGAATTCCAAGGAAACAGACATGAAGTCTCAACCTTCCTTAAGTAAGGCTAAAGAAAAGAAAAAAAACCAGATATTGAAAGCTTGACCAAGATAGTAAAAGCACTTACCAATGAAGTTCTAGAATTAAAGAGAAGGTGTTGGACACCTAATCCTCTAAGCGTTGGTGTGGAAGCTGAATAGCCAAAAGGAGTCCAAGAGACCACTTGGAATATGAATTCAAGGGTCACACCATGTACTATAAATGTATATCATTTGTTAATGATAAATGTACTCTCTTGCTTATCTTTCATATTATGTTGTTGCCATGTGTGCGTTTAACATGGTATCAGAGCAGGTACCTTCCTAACCTGTTCAAATCTTATGTGAGCCACTAGTTTTGTGGCATTTGTGTGCATTTCAGCTCTGCCATCCACTATTTTACTGTCATTATCAGCTTGACATGCCCAACACTCCTCCTCACTGTGCACCTACTCGAATGCTCTGAAATTTGTGTGGAAACCTTTGCGCCCCTCAGAACTGTATTTTTATTATGTTATTATTTTGCATGCGCTACAAGAAGTCCCTCTTAGGCATGTGATGTAGGTATCTCATTCATCCTATCCCAATAGTCTTTCTCAAATAGCCTTGACACTCCAATTATATTTACGGATGTGCTTTGATGGGTTTCCCCTCTGCCAACCAAATTTGAGCTACCTCATCTGTTAGAAACGTTTCATGTTTTCATGCTTACATTTGCACCATCTACGACTGCTTCATTGCGTTTGAGAGGTTCATCCCTTAAGTACCCTTAGCGTGTGTTAAAACTTTTCTGTGGTTCATCCTTGGAGATCCCTGGCATGGGTTAAAACCTCTCCCAGAATCCATAGGAGCAAATGCCCATTCCTTTAGACTTCTCAAAGCCAAGTTGATTCAAAATTCCTCTTCTATTATAACCTTTCAGAATTGGTGTAACTCCATTTGCCATTCCCCTAACCTCTGAAATTCGTAGGTCTCCTTCGAAATGATCTCTAATATTTAGCTGGCCCATGTTGGCATCGCTCTCCTCACCAAACATGACTCCCTTTCCTGCATTTTACCTACCTATGTAATTTGAAAATAATTCCAGCTTCAACGTAATATAGCTGACTCATTTCTTTTCTCTCGGCAAACTTTGTCACTTTCTTGCCAACAGATTCAAATAGGTACAACAATTAAAGCAATAATGGATAGGTATACTTACATGAATGGCTAGCGAAAGAATCCTTGAGAATGTTGAAAAGTATCTGCTGATCAACTACAGGTTCAAGTATCCCATATTTTTTACAATGTGTCACATGATTACGTGTGCACTGCTAAGTTATGCCAGAATCCTGTGGTTAAAGCTAGCAAGTGAAGCGATGAATTCACCTGATGGGATGAGTGAACCATTGGTGTGGTTGCTAAGCAAGCTACGTGAAGTCGAGAACACTGATAATTGTTGGCAACGGGATTTATAGAGCCTGAGAAAGTATTTCCGAAGGATGGCCTGACTCCATGTGGTTCAAACCCTCGCAAATGTTCACCTTAGCACTAAATACTGCGATTTTTAGATAGAATGTTAAGTTTATTGAGATGTCACTGCTCTGATGAATTTTGAGGCATGTTCATTTGTGCTGATCCAAATTAGAGATTTCCATATCATATTTTAGTTCTGTTCGTTGTGATGAATATGAAGTATACTGTGGAGAGAGGAAGAAACCGTTGAAGGGAGTGGCAGTTGATTTGGGACTCTAAGATCCTTCTAGTTGACATTGTTTTCTACGCTTTTGAGCTTTAGCTTGAAGAGACTGCAAGAGTTATTCCATTCCTTTAACAAAGTCAATTTCACCTCCAATAATGGAGGCCTAATCTTGGAGACCAGACCTTGGAACGCTTCCTCTTCCGGTTCCCTCATCCTTCTTGGACGCGAGCGTTGTTGTTAGCTGCTCCTTGTACACTGGCCTTACACCCTATTTCCATCTTCAGACCTTTGTTAACTTCAATTTAAGAGTGCACCCGTCAAATCGAACTGCATGGAGGCCCTGGGATTCAAGTGTCCTGGACTCATAAAAGGCACTTCGATCGAATGTTCATTTTAAATCAAAGTTTTGCTACAGATTAATCTGATTTATATCCAACGGTTTGTTGGATAGGTAAAACCACCTTTTCAGGCACATTATACTTGTGGGTTCTCTTCTAAGGAAGTCCAATCTGCTCTCCAGATTCACAAGCCCGTCAAATCGAACTGCACATAGGCCCTGGGATTCAAGTGCCCCGAACTCGTAGAAGGCGCTTTCTCTTACTAATTCATTCACGGGTGGCTGTATTGGCTTGGTAACCATTAATATTCCCCAATCACTTGTCGTTACAATTGTCTAAAGAATTCATAGTGTTGGTACATTCATTTATGTGCATTGTGTTGAACGTCTTGAGTGATCCTTTAACTAGTGTGGAGCTCCTGCAATTGGGTCATTACTATATTGAACTAGTCATTGTTGTCGTGCATTTGTGTGTACTTTGTGCTTTGGTTGATTGAATACTGAAGATATCATTGGATCTCTATTGAAAATTCTGTGAAGACTGTGAGCATGGTCAGTTTTATTATATGTTAGTTGTATACATTGAATTCCATAAAGGTTGTATAGATAATTGTGTAAAACTTTGAATCCATTGGTTTAAAGAAGAGATAGTTGATAGGAGTTTAATGTTGTTAACATAATGGTCAAATTTGATGATATATTAGAGCTAGTGAACACCCTAATACTTTCCACTATTGATGGGAAGGTAAAAATCAACAAAGACACGCTCTGTGACATTCAAACCTGCCTGCATAATGCACAGGAAAAGATCGAGTTTTTGCAACTAGAATCTCAATTCCAACAAGAAGAATTATAGCAGTGGAGTCATCATTCTAAACTTGTTTCTATTTAGAACATTGAAATAGACTCCCCTGATAAACAAATTGATTCAGATAAAGTACCCAATAAAGCAATAGTTGTACATGTAGAAGAAGAAATTCAGTCTACACTTCCCAAGTTGGTCATCAGACCTTGGGAACAGCTTGTCCATAACAAGCATATAATAGGTCTTGTATATGAGAAGGATTTGTCCTTTCATATTCCAGACTACTCCAAACCAATCCAGTTTTAGAGTGTTGGTTTCCTTCATGACAGTTCATCTTCAACGGTTCCAGGTTTTGCTCCTCTTCCACAGCAACAACAACAAATTGTGAAATGCCAACATTGTGACCGGGTTTGCCACATGAAAGATCACTATTTTGATCTTCATCCATGTAAGCACTGTCATAAAACTAGTCATCCTTCAAATAGATACTTCATAAACAAACCTCCTGCAAGAAAAAAGATTCATCTTGGATGGATCACTTCTTGGCAATGGGCATCAACAGCCAAGAAGATATTTCAGTCACATGTCAGAACTTGTTCTAGAGTATTGAACAATCTTGCAGTTGAGTTTTCTCCATCATCTCACCTTGTATCCGACAGGGGGGAAATGATGGTCATCTACAAGCTTCAAAGCCACATAAAGCGAGCCTGAGCCACAACCTGCAATACCAGATTCAAAGTTGTAGCCAGAGAAAAATATGCCCCTAAGCATGCCTTTAGTTGGTGATACCTCTTCAAAGAATTGGGGACACTTCCTCTAGTAGAATACTCCAGCTTCTTTCCAATTTTGGAAGAGTTCCAAGAATTGCATTAAGCATTCCAGAGTTGGTGGTAATCCTTAAACCATCATAGGTTGAGACCTCCCTTTTCAGGTTGAGGTTCTCCCTTTTATGCAGGGTGAGATCTCCCTTTCATGGTTGAAGGTTTCCTTCTTGAAAACATCAAAAGCACTTCCTCTAGCAGAAGACTTGAGCTTCATGCTAGACTTGGAAGAGTTCTGGGAACTGCACTAATCATTCCAGTGTTGGTGGTCATCCTTAAACCACCGCACTTTATACCAACATTTCAAAGAGCACATTCAACCTAGTGCTCCCATGCATTTTTGCACGTTTTGTATTACATCTCTCTTCTTGGACCCATACATAACCCTTCTGATTAAGGGGGGGAATGTTGGACATTTAATCCTCTAAGGGTTAGTGTGGAAGCTGAACAACCAAAAGGAGTCCAAGAGACCACTTGGAATATGAATTCAAGGGTCACACCATGTACTATAAATGTATATCATTTGTTAATGATAAATGTACTCTCTTGCTTATCTTTCATATTATGTTGTTGCCATGTGTG
>APFE030106418.1:153408-197916 GCA_000404065.3 Pinus taeda | reverse complement strand
TATTATTATTGTTAGGTCGGCTGGGTTATATTGTGACTCCTTAGACTCCTATATATAGAAAGGAGGTTTTGTCATTTGAATCATCCAAGAATTGTTCATTCATGTAATGTAAAAGAGGTTGCCCCCTCGAAGAGGCTGAATTCTAAGGTGTTATCTATCTTTTCTATCTTTCCTTGAGCTGGTTTCATAACAGAGTGGTACCTAGGGGTGCACAAGGATATGCCACAGAGTCTAGTCTTATGTAGACATATATGACCTAATGCATACAAACCCAGTTTTAGAACCTAGCATCCAATGTTGTATAAAGGTATGTAGTGATAGGAAATGGATTGCAGAGGAGAATGGAGATGTGTGGATGCTTGATGTATCATGTTGGTTTTCATTGAGCGACTCACGTTGCATCGAGTACATGTGGGGACATCCAGATACAGTGACACAAGAAGGATACAAGATGGTATAGGATGGTACAACAATAGAATGGGGTATCCATTAGTGTACAATGATAGGCTACAATGTACAGTGCGAGGTTAAGGACTATAAGGATACTCGGTGGGATGCAGGGGAATTTGATGCTACATAATGAGGTCTTTGAGGGTTACCTCCAAGGAGACTTATGAATGGAGACACTGGGCATACCTTTGGGTGTAATTCACCCAGGATCGATGGGAAGTAGATGAGAAATACTTAATGGTATCTATGGGGACTCACATGGCTATACCTCTTATACATCACTTACAAGCACTAAAGATTTGGTTGTTGTCTTTTGACACTCTGGACGCAAGCAGATGGGAACAGGGAGCTCACTTGAGATATTGGGATGACACTCAACGCACTAGGGGAGAGACATCTCAATGGCAGCATCGGGTTCGTGCATGAGTTGAAAACCACAGGTTGGTGGATGATGTGATCATTTGCAGGGGTGGCATATCATTCATCAGTGAGCCTACACTTGGGGATCAAGTCATGATGGAGACATGTGTCACTCTTTCCACAGGGCATGTCAAGACCATGCATGAATAGAGGATACTGTGTATGACTAAGGAAATTTTCCAGTATGTGTCTGACCTCCAGACATTGTATTGGCACATTATCTAGAGGGTGGATGGCAGACTCAGTGGTGATGGTTGGCATGAGCAGGATGGGTCCACATACACTAAGTTGATTGCAAGTATCAGATACCCATATATTGGTTGCATTCAGGGGGTATTTATTCATCAAATCTTGCTTCCAACATTCATCGGTACTACATAGTGGAAGGCATAGGGAAGTTTAGCATGCATCATATTAGTTCATGATATATGGGGCCTATATGTTGGTTTCATGCAACGATTAGGGACAAGGAACATACAGATTCCATCAGTTGTTAGAGCTATGGCACAACAGGTCTAGCTATGGGATCCAGGTATTGAGTTGATTGATAGGACACTCCATTCTATGATGAGTAGGTTCATGGGAGAGAGTGATCGAGTTCACCCTGGGTGTGACACATGGGAGATTGCTGAAACCTCCATTATATGGCGAGGTAGATTTATCCTATTGCTTCTTAGGATTGAGATTGACAGTGGATGGGTAGACATTGACATCATGGAGATGCCTGGGCATGATAAGCTTGGCCTTCACAGATATCCCACCATCAGGTTTTGGGAGGGGAGGATACATTGTGAGCATGATGGGAGGTTTGTCATAGTCAAAGTGGCACAACGTCACCATGGTGGCACCCTTCTGAGACTAGCATGGGATCTGGATAAGATAGGATTTGGCAGTTCATCTACCCTCACAAGTGATTTTCTTTATACAGGGGGAGATCATTCAGATATTCCATTGGAATCTAGTGATTCGCTGTGGACATGGGGATCATCACTAGTATCGTAGGATGTTCAATAACGAGGAGTGGTTCAGTGGCACATTTGGGACCTTGGCATTGGCTAGGCCAATGTTTGGAGCCACAGGATATTGCTTGAGGACAAACAATTTTTGGTGGGCAGGATTGTAATGTTCCCAATTTTTGTGAATGCAAAATTCACTAAGGAGTTTTGCCAATTTTTGGTGATATTAAATAAAAAGGAGAAAATATTATTTTTTGGGAAAAGAGTGGAAATTATTATTTTAATGAAGAATGGCGGAAAATTAATATTTTATTATTGGAAGGTGGGAACCACCAAGGTAGAGGACTAGCAATTATAAATAGATCTTGGAGGCCTCAATTTTATATTTTTGACATTTGCAAACAAACACTCATATGTACACTTTGCTATTCAACAAGTCCATTAGTTGTTTAGCCACGAGTCTCTCAAGTGGAAGATTCAACTTATACTTTGGGGGACCATCCGTGCTCGCCCTAGGGAAGTTGTTCTACAATATTTTTCAAGAGTTCCAGGGCAGCAACACACATCGATAACCAACGTAGAGAGAGAAGTGCATATTTATGGGCAACCAGGAATCCCGTAGAGGGAGTTTGAGACTAGCAACGATCTCATTTCTTAGTGGGAGGTCATGGAGCTCAGGTATTAACATTGGGCAAGAAGTTTCGTAGCAGCTTTCAGTGAGCTGAGCCAGCATACCAGCAATTCACATTTCTGGGCAGAGGGATTGCAAAGGCAACTCAACAAAATTTGGTGGTCTTTGGGAGTAGTTGATCCAAGCCAAGAGTTAATCTGGGAAGTTAGGAGTTGGATAGTAGGGGTGAACCAAAAATTTTATGAGGAGTTGAGGAGTTTGCAGATAGTTTCCAGCAGGTCGAATTTGGTAGTCATCGCTGGCGTGAGGGTCCAAGGGGGTTGAAAAACAGAAGTCAAAACTAGCTAAATTCCCTTTTGGATTTTTCTGGGTTTTGACCAAGGATTCTAGGGTTAAAAACATAAAAAATTCTCGGTGGTTTTAGTGGACTTCCTAGCTATTCGAAATTCAGCAAGGAAATAGTTTTTTAAGTAGCACAATGCAGATTGATGCAATAATTGGGTAGCCTTCAACTCAACCATTTTGTTACCTAGGTTTGGTCTTACTTGTCCATTAAGACAAGCCCAAGCTCACCATTCCACTATCTATTGTATTTGGATTGCAGAAATATAATAAAATGGCTCACAAGTTCTTCATTTGCAGTTTTTTTTGGGTGCTTGATGAATATTTCGTTTTTGTATTTTAATGCATAGAATATTTGTTGTTACCACTTGTATTTCCTATTTAGGATCATTAAATTTGGACATGAATGGATTTTCATGTTGTTGTATGGTTCTCTTGCTGTCGGTGGCATGGTTTTGTTGGGTTATGACAGTAGTTTTCAGACTAGCCTAGCCTTTTTCCGGATTCGATGGTATGTTGGGATGTTATTTAATTTTTTGAGCTTTGGAATTGTCAGGTGGATTTCGAAATTCGGGGTGGAGGTGGTTTCAAGGTTCATTCCCAAAGGCCTAGGAAACACTTGACCAATTTTGGTGGGATACACAGTAAAGCCTAACGGAGGAGTCTCGGTTGAGGGCCTAGTGATCCGGGTTTGGATTGTAGTAAAACCTGAGAGGAAAGGAGTCAGAAAATTCCTCAAGGATAGTGATGGATTCCAGATGGCATTCCAAGTTATGTTCAGTTGTGATCAAAGCATCGTTTTTGTTGTGATCACAGTTTGGTGAGGGTGGAGGTGGTTTAACCAATGGATTCCCTTGGTTGTTCATGGATTATTTGTTCGATGAGATCCCACATTCATGGTTGGAATATGGTACGATGGTGACTTGCTGAAAGAGATCTTTGTTCAGCCATGTTTGTGGTTGGGTGGTACGTGGAAGTCCCGAACCTAGTCGAATTTTCCTATGATTAATAAAATCTAAGTTCTCTTATTTTTGCACTGATTTATATGTGGATTTAATGGTTGTCATATATCTGATATTTATATTGTTTTATTCTGGTTGTAAGCATTGTTGAATGACTGGTTTATATCATGGTTATTTCATATATTTACTTGTAACCATTAAATGGATGGATGCAAGACCTAATTGATGATGTAGTAGTTTAATGGAGAAGGAGGTGATCCTTCCAGTTATGTTTCATAAGTTGTTTTAGTCATTTATGCTTTGTCTTGTATCCTAGACCTGTAGGTTGCATTGATGCAAAGTATTTGACAAAATACCAGTCCCGGTTGGGGATGCTCAGGCCTAGTCCTAAGGGTTATTTTTGATTTATCAACATCGTTATCATGTTTTAATGAATTTTGGAAGTTACAATAAGTTTTGGGCACAGGCCAAGATTATGGGCTAGCAAAATGGCTTAAATCTTGGGGTCGTTGGTATAGAACCGGGAATTTTGGCCAACAGTTGCTAGCATGTAGGCCTATGAGAGTGACTTTGGGTTGCTTGTCACTCCCTTTCCCATAGCATGAGGGCGACTATGGAGTAAGAGATGCAAAATAGTTGTGGGACTCACGGACATGTTGTCTGAGTGGATGACTTGTCTCTTGAGGGTTTTGTTGATGATGTTGGATGACTATATGTGATGTTCCATCGATTCTACTTCCTTAAGGTGACATAGGAGGTCAAATCTAATTGTAGTAGCATCTTTCCTCATGTTTATCCCAATTGGCATGGTTACTTTGGGTAGACCTGGGAGGGTGTGTTACAGATTGGTATCAGAGCATGGTTGTGCTCTCTTTAGGTCATATCTCGTGCTATAGATATGGGTGAATGTGTTGGTCATTCACGCATGTCAGTTGCAGGTGTGGACCTTACACTTGCATTCCATGTGCTTGCTGCACTACATCATATTGATCATGGTAGTAGTAAGGTTATCATGAGGAACTTGATGTTGATTTTATGGAATGCATCGTCATGAGTAGATGTTTGGTTATACAATTGTATGCATCTTGATTACATTCTTGTACGCTGGGTTGCATTCTTGGTTATTTAATTGCATGCCTCCGTCTTATAGGTTGATTACAAGAATTGATCACTTATTCTTGACTACATGCAGTTAGGCATATGTGTAGTTGATTAGGCATTGCTTATGTAGGTGGATAGTTGAATGAGGGTGTATATTGAAGTAATGGTTGTTGTCATGCATGAGGTCATAACATGCATTGTTGATATGGCCTTGCATTGGACCCTAGTTAGTATTATGGTTATGCATTGATGCACTTATTGATATATGTCTATATGTTACTATGGTTATGTTGTACATGCATCAAACTAATTTGATGATCTTGCATACAAGGTATCCTCCCTGATTTATGCTAAGTTACATTGATTTATGGTGATTTGGTTTAGCTAACATAGTATGCATTTTAGGAAAGAGAAAAGATGGCTAGCAAGGTGTTAGACTACATAGAATCTCCCTATGCATCAAATGGGAAGCATGGTGTGGGGAACTCTTCTAACGTGGCATACACATTGAGAAGCTTGACGGAAGAGAAAAGGAGTTGCAAAGCAGACAATGACAAAATTATGCAGGCACAAGAGAAACAAGAAGAGGTGAATGTGACATTACTTCATAGCTTGTTAGATTTGCAGCGACAGTGACCTCTTCAGATTAGCTATGGACATGAGGACAAAAAGAATGGAGCATATGGTAGCAGGTCTCATAGTAGACATAGGTCAAATAGATCCAACACTATCAGAGGGAAGGGCGTTTGACATTCTGGATAGGAGGGGTGACAGACGCATGTATTACTCTAATTATGGTTTTCATAGACATCATGATCGTCATCATTATCATTTGTAGAGGAGGAATGACAAGGGATACTTGGCGAATGAGTTCAAGAAGGAAAATTGACCTACCTTAGATGGAGAGATGAAGAAATTGCAAGATGTGTAGGCTTGGTTGTTTGGCATGAGGAAATTTTTTAGATTGCATGATTACTAAAAACAAATGAAAGCAAGGATAGCCCTTTTGAGTCTCAAAGGTAAAGAAGATATTTGGTGGGAAGATGTGAAGAATATAAAGGACATACATTTGGATTATTTGACTTGGAATGCTTTTGATAGGCTCTTCAAGAATAACTACTTATCTGAGAGGTATTATGAGGACAAAGCTAAGGATTTTTATGAGTTGTGGATGGGTTCTATGACAGATAAGGAGTATACTAGAAGATTTTTGGAGTTTTTGGGATATGTGCCTTACCTTAGAGAGGAGAGGGTGAAGATTAATAGATTTATTAGAATATTTCCAGTTGCATAAAGAGTCGAGATTTATTTCAATGAGTCTAGATCATTAGACAAGGCCATCTGAAAGTTGAAGCATTGCTATGAGTAGTTGAAGTGCAAATTTGAGCTGAAACATGACTTGAAGAGAAACAAAAAAGATAAATGAAAATGGGCACCAAAGCGAGGAACACCTCAAGATGAAAGTGAGAAAGATAATGCAGTTCTTTACAAGAGATTTAATACAACTGAGAAGGGACATGGAGAGTGACATTCTAGAAGATGTGGTAGGGAACCATTGCAGTGTTGGATATGTGGTAAGGATCATCGTAAGAGGGATTGTCTATAGTATCAGAGTGGTGGTAGACCATAGATCTACATTGCTCAGGAGGTGCATACAATTGGTGATGTTGGTCATATCGTTCCTCAGAATTATGCAACTATGGACAATATGCAAGCAGATCATCAGGCATCGATCATTGAGATGGATGGTAAGATTTTGATCAAGTTGTTTCTATTTTGATTGATCCTGGATCTAACTATAGTTATATTAATCCTGACCTGGTGGATAAGTGTGGTTTGAGAAAAGAAGTGCATGCAAAATGTTGTTTGGTATAGTTGGCTATACGTACAAAGAAGCGAGTTCACCATTGGGTAAGATCTTGTGCATTTGAGTTAAATGGTAATGCCTACAAGGGCACATTAGAATGTATTGCCATTAGGATCGTATAGTATGATTTTTGGTATGGATTGGTTATACCTTCATAGAACTAAAGTGGATTTCTTCGACAATGCCATTGAGTGTGTGGATAATAGTGGGGAAAAGAGGACCTTGCAGGTAAAGAAGAAGCCTACATCAATGAGGATGGTTACTGCTATGTAGGCTAAGCTTAGTTGCAGAAAATGTTGTGTGATGTTTACAATACACATTTCCAGTGACAAGGGTGAGGTTGAGGATGTGGCTATGTTGAGTAGGTACCTAGTTTTATAACAATTTTGGGATGTATTTCTTGAGGACATTTAAGAGTTGCCACCTCACAGGGAGGTAGAATTTTCTAATGAGTTAGTGCCAAGGGTAGCTCTAACATTGAAAGCACCTTACAGGATGAGCACACCTAAGTTGGTAGAGTTAAAGTTGTGTCTAAAGGAAATGTTGGACAAAGGATACATCATACCCAATGTATCACCCTGGGGTGCACCAGTGTTGTTCGTAAAGAAGAAAAATGGTACTCTTAGATTGTGCATTGGCTACAGACAACTAAACAAGGTAACAGTCAAGAACATGTACCCTTTGCCAAGGATTGATGATTTGTTTGATTAGCTAAAGGGAGAAACAATGTTCTCTATGATCGACTTGAGATCGAGATACCATCAGGTACACATTAAGGAAGAGGATAGCTTCAAGACTGCCTTCAAGACTAGGTATGGGAATTATGAGTTTGTTGTTTTTCCATTCGGTTTGACTAATGCTCTAGCTACATTCAAGTGTTTGATGAATAGGGTGTTGCATCCTTATTTGGACAAGTTTGTTATTGTATTCATTGATGACATATCGATATACTTTAAGAATGAGGAAGAATGTGTCGAACATTTAACAGTAGTGTTGAGATTGCTAATAGAGCATTAGTTTTATGCGAAGCCTAGAAAGTGTAGCTTCTTTCATACTGAGGTAAACTCCTTGGGACATGTTGTATCCAAGGAAGGCATAACAGTAGATCCAGAAAAGATAAGGGCCATCATGGAATGGGCTGCTCCTAAGAATGTAGATGAGGTGATATCATTCATGGAATTGGTAGGTTACTATAGGAGGTTCATCAAGAACTTCTCATGCATTGCATATCCTATCACATAATTGCAGTGGAAAGGTAAAAAGTTTGAATGGATGGTGGAATGTGAAGATAGTTTTGAGAAGCTCAAGTAGTTGTTGACACATGCACAAGTGCTAAATATTGCGAATCCATACACAAAGTTTGCAGTGTGTACAAATGCTTGAAAGAGGGGACTTGGTGGAGCTCTAATGCAAGAAGGACATGTAGTGTTCTATGAGTCATGGAAACTAGATGAGAATGAGAAAAAATATCCAACACATGATCTTGAGCTAGCAGTAATTATACATGCATTGAATATGTGGAGAAATTATCTTTTGGGCATGAGCTTTACATTAATGAGCGATCACAGTGGGTTGAGGTATTTGTTCTACCAGCTACATCTAAATGTCAGGCAAGCTAGATGGTTGACTACCCTTAGTGAGTTTGACTTCGATATCAGATACATCAAAGGGAAGGAGAACCAGGTTGCAGATGCTCTTAGCAAGAAGGTACAAGTAAATCATATAGTAGCTATAAATTCCTATTGGACAGAGTTACAGGATAGGATCTTGCAGGCATGACAGTAGGATGAAAAATAGATGGAGATTATGCACAAGTTATAGCATATAACAGGCACAGGTAAAGGTATAGGTTAAGGTCCACGTACAGGTGATCAAGACGTATACTATCGTCTCACAGCATATGGCTTGGTGAGGTTTCAAGATAGGATATATGTACCAAATTGCAATGAGCTCAATAAGCTTATATCATCTTTATCATCTTTATCATCTTTATCATCTTTATCATCTTTATCATCTTTATCATCTTTATCATCTTTATCATCTTTATCATCTTTCTCTTTTCCCTGATGATGGATCCCATTTGGGATTCGAAACGTTGGTGTAAAAATTCTCTTACTGTGGATTCTCCGACCATAAATTCAAAAAGCACAAACCACAGATCTCTGAAATCCAAGCTTATATTGATCAAGTTTCATGTGAAACCATATTCGGGTTATCTAGGATATCAGAAGACATCGACAATGGTGAATCAATTTTACTATTGGCTGAATCTGAAGAAGGAATTGGTTGAGTTCATGGCTATATGTTTAAACTGATAGTAATTAAAGGCACAATGAAAGAATTTAGGTGGTCTACTATAGTCTATTGTGATTCCAGAATGGAAATGGGCGCTGATTTCCTTGGATTTCATCACAATTGTTGATGAGCCTCATAAATGGGTAATTATATGGGCTCATTTTACCTCCTAACCTAGTCAAATCAACCATTCTCTTAGTTTATTGTATGATTTTTTTATTATATTTATGCTTATAGAGTGAATTGAGTTAGTTATGATGTCATGTGGTCTAACATGTATTCAATGTAGATTATTGATGGATTTCGAGGTCAAAGTCAAGGATCAAGTGGACAAATGGAAGCAATAACTCGAAGTGGACAAAGGAGAGGACTTATAGGAGGGAATACTCCTTATTTATTACTCCTCACTTCGAATTCCCCTTCATTCAGCTTGGAGTACAAGAAATCGAATCATGCACTAGAAGGCCGTCGAGAAAGTGGGGAATGACTAATAGTTATCTCGAGTTTTGGGAGCCAAGCCTCCCTGATTTTAAGGAAGCTGTTGGTAGCTTTGAATGTATAAGTAGAGAGGCCAAGGGCCTCACTAGGGTCAGATTTTTTCTTATGTAAACTCTACTTAAATTTTGAGCTTATTTTTTTATGACAGTTTCATGTAAACTTGCTATTTTTTGATAATGAAGATGGAATCCTTTTTGAGCTAGCACTGAGTTACCTCAGAGGGCTAAAGCTCTTGGGTTAGGGTCCAATCCAAGTAGCCAAGCTTCTCTTTACTTTTATTTGTATGTTTACTTCAGTTTGTAGATTAATTTGTTGTTAGATGTATTTCTTTCATGGTTAAGAATAGGCTGCTTTTGATGATTTAGTAGTTTGCTTTCATTTGTGCTTTCTGTAGCAGGTTAAGTAGTGATTAGAAAAGATTCAAAAGGCTACAAATAGTGCCTTGGCCTCTCTTCCTCCATTTGGGACCATGATTTGAGGCAAAGACTCTCTTGCTGCCCCAAAAACATAGATTACCCTCATTCATAGGACTTCTAGTGTTTGCAGCTTTTTAGTAGGTTAATAGTCCAATTTTTCTTTGCTTCAGATCTTCCTTATCATGTTCACTTCCCGATTTGCAATAGCCTTCTTTCATTCTTTCCTTTCTTGTAGCATTTCTCAGCATTTCCTTCCATATATCATAGTTTAGACTATTTTGATGCAAAACTCTGCTTTTCTAGATGCACTCCTTTCATTACTTGCTTGATCTTCTTCGTTGAATGTCAGTTCCTTTGTAGTAGATCTCTTCTAGCAGTAGGCTAGCTTATCATCCATCACATCCTCCATCTCCTCCATGCCCTACAGGTCTCCCAAACCTCACCTCAATTTTGCATTAGCTTCCTTCATTTTTCATAGGACTTCTTCCTCTCTCCTTGAGCAAACCCAATCATCTTTCTCTCCTAGTGGTTCATGGTAGACCATAGGTGCCCTAACACCTCACCCCAACCTTTTTCCACATTTTCCACCCACTCTCACACCCTATTTTCCACCCACTCTCACACCCTCAAATTTCTCTTGGCCTCCTCCTATAGGCCTCCTATAGTTTCCCTGATTTCCTCCTGTAGTTTCCCTGTGTCCTCCTGTAGTTTTTACTGTAGGCTTTCTTTTGAAAGCCGAGTGTGGGAAAGGCCTCCATAAATCCACCTAAGACCTCCTAGGACCCATCTAGACCATATTCCATCCTTCCAAGCTCCAAAACCATCCTTTACCTCCACCTGTTCACTGCCATACTCACACACAATAAATTAAATGCATATCAAATTCACATAAAAACACATAAAAATCCAAAAATATATTTCTTTCTTATTTACTTCCAGAGATAGCATGGTTGGATATTGTTTTCTTTCTTGAGTAGGTAATGGCATTGCTTTCATGGTTTTCATAGTGTTTTTGGAAAAAGTAGAATTAGCTTGTTAATTAGAATTTACTAGGCCTTGCTTTACATTCCAGTCTTTCTCCTTTCTACAATTAGAATAGCTTATGTAGAGTAATCATCCTTTCTTTCATCACACATAGAGATTTTTCTGAGATTTATAGAAGTTGGCTTGAGCTCCTAGTGATCTTGCACCGACTGACCAAGTGACAACCTGCCGTAACAACTAGTACTTGTGCATATAACAGCAACGCTTCCAAATTTGTTACGAACTACTGGGTTGATAAAAGTAAAGTTGGCAGCCCAGGAGTTGCAAAATTCTTGCTGCAATACTGGTGATCACCACTTTTTGGCACCGTTGCTGAGGAAGCGTCAGAGTATTCTTTGATTACTTCTTTCTTCTATTTCCTATTGCAACATTATGCTAATAGTTTATTTCAGCAAAAGTAGACTAGTCATTTTCAGTTCTGCATTTCTTTTCTTTCCTTTTCAATTATGCAAATTTCATTTTGGCAAAAATAGACTAGTCATTTCCTTTCTTTCCATTCTACATTTCCTTGCTTTCCTTTTCAATTATGCAAATTTCCATTCAGCAAGTTCATTTTAGCTAGTTGCAATTTCTTTTGTTCAATCATAATTTCAATTTTCGCAGGTACTATCAGTGCGAGGAAAAGAAAAAACAACCAAAAATATTTCCTTTCATGCTTCATTGGAATAGAGATAACTAAGGAAAATTTTTTCCCAACACCCCCACTGCTTCACACAGCCAACCTTCTCTCTTCTTCGGTGGTTGTGATCAAGAAGAACCCTTATGTGAACAACCAGACATATTTGAAGAGATTATAGGGGAAGAAGAAGAAGAAAACATTCCTCTGGAGCTAATGGCTGAAAACATAAATTCTAGGGGAAATGGAGAAAGAATAGAGGGTACCTTTGCCATTCGGGAGACCAACGGGGACACCAAAATGAAAAATATGAGTCCTTCAGCCCTACCTCACTTCCATGGCTTGACTACAGAAGATCCTGACACCTTCTTGTTTGAGTTCGTCGTCATCTATCAAACTTATGGCTATGCAGAAGATGAGAAAAGTTTGAAATTGTTCCCTTCTACTCTCAAGGACATAACATTGCACTGGTTCATGGGGTTACCTGGCAATAGCATCACCACTTGGGCTCAGATGCAGCAAGCCTTTAACAAAAAGTATCGAGACTATTGTAGGTCAAAAGATACTAAAGAAGAAATATTCCGAATGACCATGGGAAGTGATGATTCCCTGGAAGACTATGAAGAGAGGTTCCAACTTAATTACAAAAGGGCTGGGTGTACACTTGACCCTGGGTCTTTGAAGTTGGTCCTGCTCAGGGGGATTCAGGAAGACCTTTTAGATGCCCTCCATTTATTGGATGAGGG
The DNA here is from genome assembly GCA_000404065.3 of Pinus taeda. NCBI lineage: Eukaryota > Viridiplantae > Streptophyta > Pinopsida > Pinales > Pinaceae > Pinus > Pinus taeda. The sequence continues at coordinate 185,572 of APFE030106418.1, read as the reverse complement.
ATACATCTACCAACTATCCTATGAGGACATAAAGACTATTTTTAGAAACCATTCTAGAGTAGCCAAAAAGAAAGGTAGGGGGAGTCAACCCATAGCCAGTGCCTCTTCTCCCAACTCATCCATTAAAGGTGAAATTGGGAGCATGCTGGAAGACTTCAAGAGTGAGATGCTACAGAATCATGCCATGCAAATGGATATTCTACATATCAAAAGAAAACAAGAGGAAGTAGAGAGGGCTTTGGCCATTTTTTATCCTAGATGCACCAAGAGGCATCCTAGGAATGAGTGCCCACTGAACTCTGTAGAGGTTTGTTCAGTCTGTGAAGAAAATCATTCTACAGATTAGTGCCCTTCCTTGCTCGGTCTTAAGGCTGTATACCAAGTTGCTGAAGGAGCCATGGAGCAGATCTATTACATAAACCAAAGGAGGCCACATGGACCTAGACCATACTAGTAGGGGCTGTAAGGGACATATCAGGCATAATACAACCCCAACCAAGTCACATTCATACCTTCTTGGGGCCCCCCTTCTCATCCTTCCTGGTCCACACCTCCTTGTTGGTCCTTCACATCTCGACATCATGCCCAACCAACCGCTCATTCATTTTAACCCTATGCTCAACCACAACCTCAGTGGAATGCATCTCATAAGGGGTGGAGGCCCTAACACAACTCTCCTCCCACTCTTTGCCTCCACCACCTGCCCAACCACAACCATTACCTTATGCTCCACCAAGGCAACCGTAAATGCCTACCTAGCCAAATCTGAACCTGAACAACAGACAAGCTCAGCAAGTGTATAGTGGGGAACCATCATGCCAAACTTAGGCAGCGGAGATTCAAGAAATCAACTTGCGATCTGGAAGAGTTCTCCCAGAAAGAAAACCTCCACCCAGGGAGGTTGAGGAAGATAAAGAGGAAAGTGAACCTAAACCAAATCCACCCTTTCCTGAGAGAATATCCATGACAATCCAGTGTACCCCAGAAGAGACTGAACTCCTGGGAGAATTGAAACATTTATGTGTGAAGACACCGCTTCTCCAAGCCATAAAAGATGTACCTATATACAATAGGTTGATCAAAGAGAAGTGCTTTAGGCATCCAGGAAGGCACAAGAGAGATGCCCCAACCATCAATGTCATAGGACAACTGTCCGACCTGATGTAGGGGCAGATAATCTATCCAAAATATCTAGATCCAAGAAGCTCAGTATTTGATGTCCACATCAATGGAACAATGGTCCCACATACCTTGATTGATCTGGGAGTTTCCATTAATGTGATGAAAAAGGACACAATGCTCAAACTTAACCTCCAGGGTTCCTTGAGGAGGACCACGACAGTGCTGCAACTAGCAGACCGCTCCACCGTGACCCCTGAGGGGTTTGTGGAAGATGTGATCGTCTCCATTTATTCTTTGGAATACCCTACTAATTTCTTAGTTCTACAGCCAAAGGCAAAGCTCATTGGGTATCCTCTCATCCTAGGAAGACCTTGGTTGGCTACAACTGATGCTTATATCAGTTGCCAAGCTGGGAACGTGACCATCAAGAATGGGCATACATCCAAACAGTTGACCCTATATCCTCCTGCACAACCCTTGCTAGAACATGATCAAACTCTATGGTTGGAGAGGAGGATGAGGATGAAGTTTATTTTGCACTGCTTTGTGCATTGGAAATCGCCAAGGGAGGAAAACTGCAAGACGAGGATGATATGATCGAAAATTTGATTTAGAATCCACCTCCTAGTGTATCACCATTAGAGGACATAGTAAGAGAGACCCGAAAAAACCCCTCAACTGATCTTTGTGTGGCCAAACCTACTTCTCTCCATGATAAAAATATAGAGTTCAGCCCAGAAAGAACATTGAAAATCAATCCATCCTTATCTCCTTCCTAGGAGAAGGACCTAGCCTACTGAGAAAACATCTAAATGCCTTCGCTTGGAGTTATAAGGAGATGAAGGGAGTGCACCCTTCAGTATGTACTCATCATATATACATCAAGGAAGATTGCAAACCAGTCAAGCAACCTCAAAGGAGGATGAACCCAACACTTAAAGACATTGTTAAGGAAGAACTACAAAAATTGTTTGATGTAGGATTCATCTATCCCATTTCTGACAGTGAATGGGTCTCTCCTTTGGTGCTAGTGCCAAAGAAAAATGGTAAGTGGAGAATCTGTGTTGACTATCGGGAATTGAACAAAGCCACTAAAAAGGACCACTTTCCTTTACATTTCATAGATCAAGTTTTAGATGGTCTGGAAGGGAAAATGTTTTCCTCTTTCCTAGATGGGTTTAGTGGGTACAATCAAATTCAAATCAGCCCGGAAGACCAAGATAGGACCACTTTCACTTGTCCTTGGGGTACCTTTGCATACTAGGTCCTTCCTTTTGGTTTGTTCAATGCTCCAGCCACTTTCCAAAGAGCAGTATTGAGTATATTTTATGAACTGGTTCATGATGCAGTAGAAATATACATGGATGATTTTACTCCTTATGGCTCTGATAAGTGTATTGAGATGAACCTGTCACTCAGTCCAAAAAAATGAGAATTCTTGATGACTAAAGGGACCGTGCTAGGTCATGCAATATCTCATCAAGGACTACAGGTGGACCCCAACAAAATTACCATCATCCAAGGGGTCCCAACTCCTCAAAAGGTGAGAGATGTTTGAAGTTTCCTAGGCTTAGCTAGATATTACAGAAGATTCATTAAAGACTTCAACAAGATAGCCTCTCCTTTGTTTAGCCTCCTAGTTAAATATGTTGAGTTCATATGGTCGGAAAACTATCAAGAAGCCCTAGATACCTTGAAGAGAAATCTCGTGACAGCCCCAATTCTGAGAGGCCCAAACTGGGCTCTACCATTTCACGTTCACACAGATGTGTTGAACAAAGCAATAGGAGCAGCCTTTGGAAAAATTGATGAAAAGTTACGTTATGACATATACTTTATAAGAAAAAACTTGTCAAAGGCAGAGTTAAACTATACAGTGGCTGAGAAGTAACTCATAGTTGTCATGCATTCCTTAAACAAATTTAGACATTATATTATAGTTTATCAAACCTTTGTGAACACTAATCATGATGAAATTAGATATTTAATGAACAAGCCATATGTAAATGTTCGCATTATTAGATGGTTGCTTTTGATGCAGCAGTTTGATTTGATAATTATTCATAAGCCTGGTAAAGAAAATGTTGTTGCTGACTTTTTGTATAGAGTGAATTTGTCTGTAGGTGAAGAAGGAATGGTGGATGACCAAATGCCAGATGAACACCTCTTTACTATGTCAGTACTCTCTCCCTGGTTTGCTGATATAGCAAACTAGTTGGTTTCAGCATAGTTCCCACCACACCTGTCCTCAAAAGAGAAAAGGAAGATAGTAAGGAAAAGTGCCCCTTTCACTTGGATTGGAGGAAATCTCTTAAAACTTAGCCCAGATTAGATCTTGAGAAGATTTGTTAGGGAGGAGGAAGTCTTTGACATCCTCCTGACCTGTCATGATGGGCCTTGTGGAGGTCATTTGCAACAAAAAGAACAGCCTTCAAGATATTGCAAGCAGGATACTATTGGCCCACTCTTCATTAGGATGTGAGGAGATACACGAGCCAGTGTGATCAGTGTCATAGGATGGGGAAAACCACTCCAAAGGATGAAATGTCCATGAAACCTCAGGTGACCTTTGAGCCATTTGAGAAGTGGGGCATGGACTTTGTGGGACCTATCAACCCCCCTTCAAAGTAGAAGTAGTACATCAATGTGTGCACCAACTACCTAACAAAGTGGTCAGAGACAAAAACAACCAAAGCAGCGATAGAAGAAAAAGTAGCTGAGTTTTTAAGAGAAAACATATTCCACAAATTCGAGTATCTGAGAGAGTTGGTCACAGAGCAAGGAAGTCAGTTCACTTTCAGCCTGATTGAAGACCTGCTCACACATCATAAGATCAAGCACAGGACCTCCACCCCTTGCCATCCACAAGGCAATGGGAAAGTGGAGGTCACTAACGGAGCTTTGGAAGGGATCCTAACCAAGGTAGTGAGCAACAGTAGAAAAGACTGCACTGACAGATTAGTTGAGGCCACTTGGGCCTACAACACAACATGGAAGACCACCATAGGGTTCACACCCTATGAACTTGTTACACAAAATTTGTCACCATGACTTTCTACAGTTTGTGTGACTCCATCACCACTCATACATACCTCCTTTACAAGTCTTAAGCCTTAGCTCTTCATGTCAAGCCTTGAAAATAGGAGAAAGACCTTAAAAATATCTTAAATCCTGGTTTTGCACTTTCTCCTAGCATTACCTGCGGTACCGCACTCAATGGTCATGTCCCCTGCGAACCTGACCGCTCTGTCTGTTAAGTGATGGGTGTGAACTCCTGTAAAAGTTAAAAAGGCGTGAGTTCGCTCTTAAAAACTCACCTTGGGTCACTTCTGGACGCTTATAGAAGGAATATTACGCTGGCAAGTCTGCTCCACCTTGGTTCATCCATTCCATAACTAAGGGAGCTAACTCCATGATATGAGGTGCTTATCCCATTGAAGAAGGAACTTATCCCTTCAATGGTGGACCTGCAACTTCTTCCATTTGCACTATAAATTCAGGCATTGGGCTGGTTGTAGGGGAGGTTGAAAGCTGAAGATTCTTGAGGGTAAATGCTGTTGGAAATTAGACTTCCTTTTTGAGCTTGTGAGAGGAGAGATTACATACCTTTCATTTCATTTGGGAAGTGAGTGAGGCTTGTCAAAGTAGAATAGATTCATGTTGGACCCTAGAAAGAGCTTGTGCAACATCAAGGCAAAGGTTGTAAGGTTCTTTTATTCATAAAGTTAATACAATCAAGTTTATTTTTCTCAATGAACTATCTCTAATGGTTTATTTTATGAGCTCATTGATCTTCATAATGGACATGTTTTATTATATTATCTATACAGGTGTTCTTTGATGTGTGTTTGTTTGTGTATGCAGGTTATTAAAAGGGAACTGCTTCAAGCTATTGGAACAAAGATGCCACAAACAAGCATTGGACCGAGGTAGGGTCTGTTAGCGCTCGAATTTGCCTCAAGCTGAAGAAAGGCGAGGTTCGAGGCAACATCAAACCAAGTTCAGCCTCATAGCTAGCCCTACGAGGACAGGAGAGGGCTCTCTCTGGGTCTATCTCGACAAAAGGTTTTCAAAGGGGCTAAGATGACCTATAGTGAATACGGATTTTAGGCTAGTACAGAGATAAGAAAAGGATTTTTTCATAAATGGTTTTGTTTTTTGGGCTGCATGGGACAAAGACAGAAAGAGCAAGGAAATTAAATGAAAAATGTAGATTGTCTCATGAGGCAAGATAGGCAAGAGCTTAAGAATCCAATTTGAAATAATGTGGAGTGGGTGAACTGTTTGAGAGGTTGACAAGGGCATAGAAGATGAATCCTTGTCAAACAGAAGAAAAAATTAAATATGAACACTTCCTCAAGACAGAGCAAATAAATTGAATTCTGCCTTTCTCACTTAAAAGTATTCATTTAGAAACGATTACAAATGAACTGCAAACATTACAAGACACATAGGAAAACAAAGGAAGAAACACAATGCTAAGCTATTACCACAGGGTTCTCCTGAAATAGAGCTACATCATTTCATTAATCTCCAACCAGAACTTTACAATGAAACACTATTTTTCTCCTCCACCAGCTTTCAGAACTCTCCCCTCCACGCACCTCTGAGAATTCTCTCACTTTACAAAATGATTTACAATACAATAAATACCATTACAGGTGGGGGAAAACAAATCGACCCCAAAATAAGGAATGGTTTAACCATTATAAATAAACAACTACAGTAGATCAAATTATGTGTTTTAAGAACATAATAGCATTCCACCTAAATCTATCAATGACCAAGTAAAAGACAAAATCGGACTTGAGTTGCAACTGAGGTTAAAAATAGGAAAATTGCTCCTATTTCTCTGCCACGATGGATATCCTTGTTTAATTTGGGCTTTCGGTTCTTATCTCTCTGTTGTGGCAGACATTCTTCATTTAATTCTCGGACTATTTGCTTCAACTGACCGTTTGAATAAAACCAACAAAAATAGGCTTTTAAACTAAAATTTCGCCAGTTCCAGCTGCAATCGCTAGCGAACACATATCAATGATAACTAAGCGCGTGATCAAACATTTCATGCCACATAAACGCTCGTGAAATTACCATCTTTTAAAAATCAAGCCACTGCCTAACAAGCTCTTGATTAGTCACAAAAACTTTGAATTCAGTCAGGCAACTAATTTTCATGACATCCAGACCATCTTCACCATAATTAAATTGGATAACTAAGCCATCTGAATCTCTTATAGGATAATTATAATACACCTTCAAACACTCGAGATTCTTTATGAGACATCGCTGTAAGTAACCACTTCGGGACATTTTAATAGCGGTGTCAACAAGCCCATCACGGCCTACAAAATTTCTAGAAATAGTTTGATTCCCATCAACCACCTGTTGATTACTTTCTACAGTAATTCATCTTCCTCATTTGGTGTCGATAACGCAAGATGCCTAATTGCCTTGCGAAAATTTGGTGGTGTTGTATGATATCATAAAGAAACTACCAAGGAAAATGAAAGTTTGGCATCTCGCTGCTATCAGATACCTCCTTAACTCTATCTTGGTTGATTTAGAAAGAATCTAATGACACTCCAAACTCCTTTCTATCCTGTAAATACTTGTGACACATATCATAGACACACATTGTGATACCAGTGGGCTACCAAGCAACCATCACACGTGATATAACAAGCACCTTGTTTGTATCTTGAATAGAATTGATATCGTCATCAGCAACAAAAACACCTCTCAAAATAATGTCCCCATTCTGAACACACCGCCAGACCCACTCCATCATATCATTGGGCTCACTGGAGCACTTTGGTCAGAAGTAAAACTTTCATGTTCTATTTTGCAAGAGTGAGGTCGTTTTAGGGGCCTTTGTGGAAACAAGTCTACAATCACCTTCAATCTCTGGAGTAATTTTTAATATATCCTTTGCAAGCCCATTCAGAGAAAAGTGTAGCTAGACCCATGTCAGCGACAGGAGCTATCAGGCGCATGTTTTTGTAGCATTTCCTTTGATTCCTTTTCACTCAGCATTGCAACAAGCCATGGTAAAACACATTCCAGTAATTTCAATGGCATCATACGTAGGCTTTGAAGAAAAGAGTGCGTTGCTCTTCAACACTATAATGCTCATATGCTAGAGGAAGCACCTCAATCTCCTCACCAAGAAAATTCTATTGAATTGTCCTTATTATCAGGTCCGTCTGTGTATAAACTTCAGATGTATTTATGTTTCCTCCAGGAATGTGTATTCTTTCTATGAGGCTTCGGAAATTCTCAGTTTGTGTTTTCTCCGCTCCATCCTCATTGATTAAGGAGACACGTTTTCTAATTTTCTGATCAATGGCTAGAAATAAGGCTTTATCCTTCACAGTACTGTAGAAGATACCAACTTCTGCAAGGAATTGCAAATAATCAATGAATGAGGAAATATTTGAAACAATGCCACAATGATGCATTTGATGTGCCTCTTCAGCAAATTTCTTTCAACTCCGTTTTGATAGGTTTATCCCAGTATTTTATCCTTCAGTACTTTGCTTTGTTGATGTTGCCCCTGCTTCTATACACTATGATTCTTCTAAATAGCAAACTGCCTGTTTATTTTGGGGTATGATAATATCTTCAACATCATTTTATGGTTTCTTCCCTTCCAACAAGGTAAATAAAACCTCTCGAAGCAGCTTCTCCTTTGGTTTTATTTTATGCATACACTTGATGGTTTCCTTTCATCAATTGAAAGTGATGACATAAGCCATGGAAGAAATTTCTCCATCAAATTCACAGGTATTGTGCACATGAATTGCCACACTAGTGAAGCTTGCTCTCTGAAGGAAAAATGTTGTCCAAGCAATGGGAAACCTTTTTCTCTTCTTTTTACATATGCTGAAATAGAGAGGTACAAATCGCCTCCGTCTGTCAAGAGTAGGAAAGATGACCTCGTCCTTTGCATTGCTGTGATGTTTGGTGACTAGTCTTAGAAAATGGTAAAGAGTCTTTGAACTCGGGCATGGGCATAGCATTGGCATAGGCATGGGTCGCCTTTCTGAATTGCCAACCAAGTACCGCCCTTCATCCCTCTGAACAACGCATGCCCAATATGGAGATAGCCATGTAGTTTCTGAGGAACATGTGTACATACAGTCAATTTCAACTCCAGCCGAAAAGACATAAGCATTTCCCAATGTAAAACTGTAAATGATGTGGGTGCAACAGAAACAGAAACACCAAATGGTGCACTCCAAAGAGCCTTGTAACTCTCATTTCCAGCTATATTTAGAAAGTTCCTCTCAATGGTACGAGAAGTGATCAAACTAGCTACTGTGATTGAAGGAACGTTTGAGGTCAGAGCTAATTCCAACGTTTGAACTGCATAAAACGCCGGTGTCATTGAGAACAAGAGGCGCAGATCCATTTATGGTACTGTTGAAGCCCCGAAAATCGAGCCGACAACAAGGGGGATATGCACCCGGTCCGGACCTTGGTTGGAAGCTCCTTATCCGTTTGGTATAGCGGGTCCGACTGGGGATAATGGGACTAGTTTCCCAATCTAAGGGTGTGTGTGTGTAGAGTTGGATGATGCTGATCTAAGAGTACTTTAAAGCTAATTTAATTTAGATTTTTAAACTAACTCTATGCTATTGTAATCTAATGAGAAACAACACATCTAATCTACGCTAACCCGGGGTGTATATCTTCTATTATGCGATCTAAAGAGATTTCAAACAATAACTGGTAATACAGATCATTCAGCTATTATAATAATAGAAATCAATTAAGATAAACCACCTTGCATAAAAAGTTAGGCAAATGTGAACAGTATATCACATAATAAGTTATTCATATATCAGACATAAATAAATGGCTCCACTGTACAGAAGTGCCAAATGGTAACTCATACATCCATGCAATAACATATAAACAACTGAAAATTGTATATCACTTTAATAATATAAGCAAAAATGGCCAAGAGATAAAAGTACCATTTATGACTAATCCTACTCATAAGCTTCAAGCAAAAACGATTTATCTCTACTTGTTCTAACATCTACTAAGAGTACAAAAGTGCAACATCAGTAGCAGACATTAAATGAAAACATTAATAAATCTCGATCCATCCATTCATCAAAACCTCCTCTGAGGGTGCAGAAGTGCATGTTCCGAGGGCAAGTTCTTAACAAATTTCTGGACCCTTCTCTAAATGCATGAGAAGGGTTAAAATACTACTTCCTAATTCTAATAATAGTGTCTTTACAAAATTAAGGATACGGTTTTCAAATGACCGTCCTTTTTCTAATCTAATTTAAAATAAAAAACAACATTCTAAAATAAGGCTACTTCTGAACTTGGTCTTTAAAGATGCAAGTGTTCATCATGGGCTTGAGAAGAGTCAGCTGGCTGACTTCTGCGCTGAGCTGGGCTGCAAAAACAGAACCTATGAGAGCTGGCACTACTTTTTCGGCCACGTTTATGATGTATTTCACAGTCACCCATTGACTATGCGGCTTGACCAAGTATGCCCAGTAACACTCCCAATTTAACCTGTTCAATGCCTGGATCGCTTTTCCCTTTTCCTGCGCCTTCTGCTTCCATTCTGCTTCCAGTCGTAGTTTATTTGGTAGGTACCCCGGGGTAGTCTCTTCAATTAAGTTGGCCCTGTGTAAATTCTCATTTACATAGTCGATAAGAATGTTTGCTTGCGTGGCCGCTGTCTCCGCTGCTTGTTACGCCTGCCTGATTTGATCGTCCCATTTATTAAAGAGAAATTCTTTATGATTCTCATTTATTCTGGGTGCACTTGCTCTTTTCCCTTCATCTTCATCCTGCCAAGCTAAGTATTTTGTATCCATAACATACGTGGACAGATAAAAAGGGGGATATATCCTTTGAGACAAGGATCTTTTAGACCGGTAATTGATAACGGCCATGTATAGATTATTAGAAAAGATTTTGGCCCAATCCATAATATCGGCATTTGTGGCAGCATCGTTTTTGTCCCTTTTGAGCGGCTCTTCTTTTCTAGACCAATCTTTGGTGGTATCTGCTAGGTTTGGGTTCTCTGCCACAAATTTCTTAACAAATTGTGCATTGTAAGTCGCCTATGGTTCAGGAAGATGATACATAAGCTTTAAATCTTGCATGGCGAATGATCCGATGAGCCCATGTCCTTGAACCTTGAATTGTCTGTTGTTCATCTCTGCATTGTCAAGTATCCACTTGATCATATCCGTATATGGTAGAATTTTGGGCCTTGCTGCTATCTGGTGAAGAAATGAACATGCTAGCTCCTCTAAGGACGCCTCGGAAGAGCGTTGTGAGCTCATGACAGTATCAACCTTCATTACTCTAGGATTTTCTTCTTCAAGTAGCCTGTACATGCTTTCCCATGTCGATATCCCTGCGTCTCTGTTACAGGCTGTGTCTGTATACAAAGGCGTCATCTCCTTCGTCTTCTCCTTCGCCTCAGAGCCTTGAGCTTTATTTTTCTTTCCCATTTGCTCCTGTGTTTGGCTTTGAATCATCTTAGCTCTTTGTTCCTGCAGATTACGAGTGAAATGGAAATGACTGATTAAGAAAGGTGATGGGAGAGTTTTAAATGCAACAGATATATCAAATATTCCACCTTACGTGAAGTAATTCTTTACAAAAGCACGCGTCTTCATTTCATTTAATAACTGACAACTAATTCATTTACTATCATTAAAAGCGCATGATCTTGAGTCAGATTATGGTAAGTGGCTTTTCTTTGAATGGCATGCCTGAAGGATTCATGATAAAGTGATTTATGATTTGCTTACGTAACATTGCAGATCGTGCCATCGCAAATCGCGCCATCGCAGATTGCACCATCGCAAATTGCACCATCGCAGATTGCACCATCGCAGTGATTGCAACATCGCAGGTCACAAAAGTTTGATGTTTGCCAAATCTTGCCAGTTTATTTTTGCGATATGCGATCTTGCGATCAGTGTTATCGCAGATCGGTAAATCTTGAAGTTTTTTCCTTATGAGTATTACTTCATTGCGATGCGATGTTATGCTTAACATGAGGGTCTTGCGCATACTGATATTTATAGAGAAATGGAGGCATTTCCTATCTTTTTTGCAACGTGGTTTTTAAAGACATTTCCCTTATCGTAAACTTAAGTTAAAAATATTCAAAAGACCTTTCTAAGTTTACGATGGTAACCTTATTTTGAAGAAAGGAAAATCTTGCTTTCTTTCTTTAAATTTTAACTAAGGGTCCCCATTCATTTAGTATTTTGGACAACACTTAAATGACCAGGGGGGTTGTTGCTGGCCACAACAGGTCCTAATAGGACATGTCTACTACTTTCGTGCAACTAAACAGGTCTTCTAGGGCTTATGCGATCTAGATCTATCGTCGTGCAGACCTATCTTCCTTACCTGAAACTAGCCCAAAATAGATTTAGAACTTTGCGAATATCATTCAATCATCTTGCTAAGCATAAACATGTTCAATTAACCAAATTCGAGTGGAGAAAACATATTAAATTATAGAAACAACAGTGAAAGTGACATAATAATTAAACAGATAGATGTAAGTATTTCCAACCCAAAATCAGTCTTTATTAATCAAAATATTTCCAGTATAGACTTCAACTACCCTATGCACTCAGCTGCAGGGGTCCACACACTCAGCTGTGGACTCTTCTAGGCCTCCACGCACTAAACTGTGGAGCCTTTTCTTTGCTTATTGATAGGAACACACCTTCCTGTCTATCAAACCTTTTCAACCTCATTCATTCCTACTTATCTTCTTCGTATTATCATTCGCTAAGAATAATCTATTTATAGTTTTTATAATACAATACCATGGCCCCCGACTCATGGGTGAGTCTTCAAAACCGCCTACACTTACCCAAAGAAGGGGCTAAGGCCCTTGTGAATCTTTACTAGCTATGTGCCCTAGATCCATATTTTGTGGAGACTTTAGATTCTTTACAAAATTCTTTACAAAAGATGACTAAATTAATTTAATTCTACCCCTGGGGAGCCCATCCCAACAAGGGTATGTGTTATTTGCATTACATATTTCTAGTGATAAAGGTAAGGATGTTGAGGATGCATAAGTTTTGAGTAGGTACCTAGTTCTACAATAGTTTTCGGATGTATTTTCTGAAGGTATTCCAGATATCTCGCCTTACAAAGAAGTTGACTTTTCTATTGAGTTGGTACTAGGGGCAGCATCAACATCAAAGGAACCATACAGGATGAGTACACTAGAGTTAGTTGAATTGAAGTTGCAACTAAAAGAAATGCTTGACAAGAGATACATTAGGCCAATTGTATTGCCTTGGGGTGCAAATTTTTTTTTGTGAAGAAGAAGGATGGTACTCTTAGATTGTGCATCGATTATAGGTAGTTGAATAAGGTGACCGTCAAGAATAGGTATCTGTTGTTGATTATTGATGACTTATTTGACTAGGTGAAGGGAGAAGTAGTGTTCTTGAATATTGACTTAAGATCCATATATCATCATGTACAATTAAAGAAGAGGACATCTACAAGGCTGATTTTTAGACCACGTATGGGAATTATGATTTTTTGTAGTTCCATTTGGTTTAACTAATGCTCCATCTAATTTTATGTGCTTGATGAATAATGTGTCACATCTTGATTTGGATAAGTTTGTTATTATGTTAATTGATGATATATTGATATATTCAAAGAATGAGGGAGAACATACTGAACACTTAACAACGTTACTGAAATTGCAAAGAGAGCATCAATTGTATGCCAAGCTTAGAAAATGAAGTTTCTTTCAGAGAGAGGTACATTACTTGGGGTATGTTGTTTCCAAGGAAGGCTTAGTAGTGGATCCAGAAAAGATAAAAGTTATCACAGAATGGGAAGCTCCTAGAAATGTGGATGAGGTAATATCATTCACGGGGTTAGCATGTTATTATAGGAGTTTCATCAGGAAATTCTCCTGGATTTATTATCCCATTAAATCATTGCAGAGAAAGGTAATAAATTTGAATGGACAGAGTAATGTGAAACCAATTTTGAGAACTTGAAGCAGTTATTGACAAATGCCCTAGTTCTAAAGATTGCATATCCAGATAAAGAGTTTGTAGTCTGTACAAATGCTTGCAAGAGAGGACTTGATGGAGTCTTGATGAAAGAGGGATAGGTGGTATGTTATGAATCAAGGAAACTGAATGAGATCAAGCAGAATTTGCTACACATGATCTTGAGTGGGCAACGATCAAACATGAATTGAATATGTGGAGACACTACCTTCTTGGTAGGAGGTTTGTACTAATGAGCGACCATAGTGGATTGAGATAATTGTTTTAAAAACCAAATCTGAATGCCAAGAAAGCTAGATGGTTGGTCACGATTAGTGAGTTTGACTTTGAGATCAGGTACATTAAAGGGAAAGAGAACAAGGTGGAAGATGCTCCTAGAAGGAGAGTACAAGTAAATCGCATAGAAACTATGAGATTTTATGGGATAGATTTACATGATCGGATCTTCCAGGCTGGAAAACAAAATGATAGGTATATGGAGCTTATGCACACGTTACAATAGGGTATAGGCGACCAAGGTGTGGACTATCATCTCACAACAGATGGTTTGGTCATATTTAGGGACAAGATCTATGTGTCAGACACCAATGAGCTCAAGAAGTTTATCTTGAGGGAATTTCATGTTAAACCGTATTCAGGTCACCCAGGATATCAGAAGACATTGACAAGGTGAAGCATTTCTATTACTGGTCAGATTTGAATAAGGAAGTGGCAGAGTTTGTGGTTAGGTGCTTGGATTTTCAATAGGTAAATGTATAGTGTTATCATCGAGGTGGATTACTACATCATCTTCTGATTCTAGAGTGGAAATGGGAGGTACTTTCTATGGATTTCATTATAGGTTTGTTGCGAACATCTAGAAAACATGATTCTATCATGGTTGTGGTTGACAGGTTGACAAAGGTAGCACACTTCATTCCAAAGAATTCCACTTATTTAGTTAATGATGTAGCACAAGTCGTCATAAAAGATGTAGTAAAGTTTCATGGTGTACCAAAGAAGATCGTTCCAGAAAGAGATGCCAAGTTCACTTCTAGGTTTTGGAAATAGTTGTTTACTTGTTTGGGTACAATGTTGGCCTTTAGTACAACTTATTATCTATAGAAAAATGGAAAAACATAGAGGGTCAACAGGGTTTTGGAGGACGTGTTGAGAATGTACTTCATGCATCAACAATGAAAGTGGGAAGAGTATCTTCCACTGGTTGAGTTCACTTATAACAATGCGTATCATGAGTCTCTAATGATGAGTCTGATTGAGACACTCTATGGGTGGGTTTTTAATACTCCCATAAGTTGGAGTGATCTAGTGAACAGGGTATTGATAGGACCAAACATGTTGGTAGAGATGGAATAGGAAATGTAGGTAATCAAGAAGAATCTAAAGGTAGCGTAGGATAGATAGAAGAGTTATGCATATCAAAATAGGATGTTTAAGGAGTTTCAGGTTGGGGAATAGGTGTACTTGCGAATCAAGCCCAAGAAGAGCTCTTTGAGGATTGGATCATGTGCCAAGATGGAACCTCGGTATTGTTTACCTTTCAATATTTTGAGAGGATTGGACCTGTTAATGCCTTGATCTACCTCAGGATAAAGGAAGGTAGGTCTAGAGTAACATCAAACCATGCTTAACCTGGTAGCTAGGCCTACCAGGTTGGGAGAGGGATCTCTCCTTATCAATCTCAATTAGGATATTGGCAACTAGGGCTTGAGATGACTGAATTGAATGTTGATTTTAGGCTAGGTATAGTAGATTAGGGTTTCTGGTTTGATTTTTAGGTTTGGGTTGCTGGATCAATTGGAGAAGGCAGATTGGGTCTGGGAAATCAACTCAGGGATACAATCATGTTTTGTGGGGCGGATTAAGATGGTAGTTTAGATAGCTGAGGAGTTGAGGAGGGCATAAAGAAACTATGAATCCTCTTCAAATAGTTGAAAACATTGAAAACTAAATGCATTCCCAAGACAAAGTACAACAGTGTATTTTGTCCATTCACCTTAATTCATTTAGTTTCGGAAGAGAGAGAGAGATTTGGATACATATAAAACATTAGAAAAAACTCATTATAAAGAAAAAACAATACATAAACTCTTTGTTAGAAGAATCCCACAAAAATAGTTGTGAAACCTAGTTTCATTCCTTGCCAAACTGCTCATACAAATGTTCAGTGAGTCCAACAAATATGCCAAAGTCCAACCTCTACAAATCAATGAAAAAGTACATAATATAGGCAAGGAAACCACTTATGCTAGCTATCAAGGTCAAATCCATGAGAAGAGGGGTGGTTTCAACTATATCTAAACTAAGAACAGGAATATAGGTAGTGGAACAACTTGCCTCTAAAACCAAGGAAACCAATTCATTATAGTTCAAAACCACTTGGAACTTGATGTATCTACCCTATGAAGTGATTTTCATCCACATTTACATCAAAAAAATCATTTAAAATGCATATATTTACCAAGAAATAAGGAAAAAGTGATTTCTGAAGAAAACTAGGAAAAATCTAAAATCAGGCAAAATTGGCAAAATCCATTTAATGCGCAGTGCCAAAATTTTAATGCAAAGCTCTTTTTCTAGGCCAATTTTAGAAGCCTTCCTGACACCCAAATTAGGTGCAGGATAGCTTGTTGGAAAGCTTGTCGAGTCTAATTTCTGGAACAACTTGAATTTCTAAATTTGGAGTCCATTTTCCCCTCCAAAAATTGATTCTCCCAAGACTGCTTCCTGTGTGGCAAAAAAGTGGCAGAGAGGGCACTTTTTAGGTGTTTTTTTCCCTTTTGGAGACCTAGAAATTGTCCAAAATTCCTTGCCATTTCTGAGCTTTCATATTTTTCCATGTTGATTCCAAAAATGTAAACCATTTTTCAAGAAGATGTCCCCAACAAAAGCGCAGCGCTAGTGGCGCTGTGCACCTATTGGAAAACCCTGTTTTTTAATTTCAAAAATTCAAAAATGTCAAAAATTTCTCCAAATTTCTTGAAATTTGGCATGAATGATCCTTGTTAGGTGCTTTGTTGGGATAATGATGCTTTAGCCATGATTTTTAGTTTATCATGCTCTTTTTTCTTTCTTAAGTCCCTTTTTCAACTTAGCCTTAAGCCTCTTCATCCTTGAGTTACATATCTTGCTCCACTGTTCACTTACATTTGGAATGCCTGTTGCTTCTGAAATAATAGTAGGTGACAACATGAATGAAACACAAGCAAGGTTTACTTGACCGTTGTCTAGATGAGTCACAAATAACCTGGTCAACTCATGGTGAAACTTGACCTCTCCACCATTTCACAAAAATCAAAGTGAGAGTGATGTATGAAACATGATATGGAAAATGGTTAAGCAAGCAATTGTCTCAAACTGTTAGGCTCCTCCTTGATTATTTTTCCCCCTTATGAGGTATTCTGCTGCACATGTTTTTCCCTAGAACTGTCACTAAGGGCTTCTTCCTCCCTTTCATAATCAGTGTCACTTTCCATGGGTTTTGGTGACTGTAGCTACTAGTGAGGAATGAAGGGATGAGGTGGGGACAAGATGAGTATGAAGAGATCTTAAAAGATAAGATGAGTGAGGTGTATGGGAATGTGAATGCTTGAGGAAGTAGAGGTTTTGAGGTTTTATGGAATGAAGGGAATGAGGGGAGTGAATAGGATTTTAGAATGTAGGATAAGTGTTTGATAGGGAAGTAGGAGTAGTGAAGATGTAGGATTTGGGAGTTAGGGTTTGGGAATAGTGTATAGGGCTAGGGTTTGATTTAGAAATTAGGGTTTAATGGAATGAAGCTTGATGAGTGATGGATAGTGAGGAAGAGTTTATAAACCAATTGTAAATGGAGGAGAAAGGCAACCAATGACCCTTAGTGGCTTATGAGAGGTAGGTTAGCTTATTTAGGGTTTATGAGAGAAATATCAATGCCAATAGGGTTTGCTATGAAATGATGCCAAACACACTTAAGAAATCAAGCACACTTCTTTCTTAGAAAGGAGGAATGGTAAGCTTACTTGGCACAAGAATTAAATAGATTTGGAGGTGTTTTGATAGCAATTTTGAGGTGTTTTCAACAGGTGCGCAGCGCCAATTTAATGCGTAGCGCCAGTGTAATTTTACATTGGAAACCTGCCACAGATGCACATCGCCAATTTAATGCGCAACAAATTTTTTCAGATCTCTTTTGGAGGCCTTCTTGGTGTCCAAATTGGGCATGTGATAGCTCTTTGGAAATATTATTGAGTCTACTTTCCAAAACATCTTTAATTTTTCAATTTGGAGTTCATTTACTCTATCAAAAGTCAAATCTCCCAAGAATGGTCAAAATGTGCAAAATGAGGCTTCCTAAAAGTAGAGTGTTGTTACAGTCAACTTTTTAAGGTCTTACTCAACTCCAAATTGAGGTCATGATAGCTCATTGGAAAGCCCTCTCTGTCTGGATATCATTTAAATCATCAAGCAAGTCATTTGGTTAACCAAGATAGAAGAAATCTTGATTTTACCAAGGTCACTCTAGAGGTGCAGCAATCCTCCTGGGGCAACTGTATTTTTGATATTTCTCTAAAACCATGATAGTTGTGTAAAAAATGAAAGATGATTTTCTTCTTGGGTCACTGAGGGACAAAAACCTCTCTCACTTTTTCCAAATTCATCTTTTCTTGCTCAGAAACACAGTTTGAAGAAAAATCATCCCTTATGTGTGATGAAAGGCTTGTTCCTTGAAATGACTTCTCGACAAATGGTGGAGATTTGATGTTCGATAATATGAAATGGCCTCATACCTTTTGATATCCCTTATTCCTCCTCTTCTCAGATATCTCTGATCCCATAGCCAACCTTAGCTCAGTGGGAGAGGAAATTAGGGTTTGTTCTCGTTTTCTTTTGCAGGTGGATTGGTGCTCAAGATGACTTGATTTTTGCAGTGGCAGGTGCTTGTTAATGTCATCAGATGACCAGGAGCAGAATTTTATCATTTATTACATATAGACACCATAAAATTACATCAAATTACATGAAAAATACCAATGCTATGTTTACCTCAAAACAAGTTTTGAGGTTAGAACTTCATTAAGCTTACAAATTAACAATTTTTTACTTTTCTGATCGTTATTAACCTCCTCATGTGCTTGCTGACCAATTTATTTATTCTGAATGACCACGATGAAAAACCCTAAGACCTAATGAAACTAAATGCTAGGATTTGTTAAAAATGAAATGAACTGGAATGACTATGAATGACTAAAAAGATGTTTGAACAAGTCAGTAGGTATATGACATGAGAGAAACAACTACCATCAGTTGATATGTGACCTAATGGAATGCAACTGATCGAATGAGACACCTAATATGCATGCAAAAGATAAATTTGATCACTGATGGAAGTGTGAAGACATTGACACTAACAGGACCAAGATCTTGTCGACTTGAACTGCCTCTGACAGTGAAATTCCATGATGTGTTCCATGTTTCATTGCTTAAGAAGTATGTTACAAATGTTGATCATGTGATTTATTGGTTTTTATTGTAGGTGGAGACAGAAGGCGAATTCTAGCCAAAACCTGAGTGCATTTTCTAGAGGAAGATGCTCATGCTCTAGAATTGAGCAATCAAGTAGGTTAAAGTATAGTGGAAGCATTGTGGGCTCGATGAAGATACATGGGAGATGGTTGATTAGATGCGAGCTATGTATCATTCTCTATTCATTGGCTGAGTGGATGTCTTTTGGTATATTCTTTGGTGTGGTGTTTTGGTATATGTATATATGTATATGGATGTAAATATTTCCATGAACTATGTCATAAAGCTCCAATAATAGGAAGGGTTGTCATGATGATATGTTGCTATGTTTGTCATGTTGGTTTGATTTCTAGTAGGTTGTTCATTGTAAATATTGCAACGAGATAAGTTATATATCTCCACGGGAAGTATGTTAGCCCTAAAAAAGTGGCTTAGAATTTGGGGTCACTGGCACAAAACTTCTTAAAAAAGGCCACAATCGCATGGATGCCTTACTGTGGGAGTGACTAGAACGTCTTAGTTGCATGGAAGGCTTGTCATGGGAGCAACTGGGGGTCTAGTTCATAAGAACATCAAGCTTGGGTACCTGGAAAGTTTTGTTGTCTCTTGAAGGTTCTGTAGTTCCCGAGGAAGGTCATATTGGTCTTGTCTTGTCGGTTCCACTTCCTTAACTATACACGGGGAGTTAAACCATATCATAGTAAATCTTTGTCACATGTTTACCCTGGTTGGTTGGTTAGCTTGGGTAAATGTGGGAGGGTGTTACATAAACCCCCACCCAAAGAGGAAAACAAGAAAGAAAGAAAGAGGTGGAAAACAAGCTACTCAAAGACACACTTATGGACAAAATATATAAGGTCAAAGGGACTGAGATCTAGAGGCAACAATCTACTGTAAATGATGCAGAAAACTAGCAAAGAAAAGAGGATAAACAACTTTTAAAGGGAAAGAAAAGGGCTTCAAAATGGAGGATACTCAAGGGGATCCTATGGAGACAAGCCAACACTAGATTAAAAGTGGAATAAAGTTTTGTAAAGAATTGTCTAAAGGGATTGTTATAACTCACCAAAAAGACTAAAAAACAGTGGCTATGACTACTGCAAACAAGACTCCTCACTTTAGAACCCCTTTTCCTAAATGGTGGAGGTGTACTATAAACGCTATAGGGATTTTTCCTTCCTCAAGAAGAATTTTATAAGTGTATCTAGGCCTAGTTGTGACACAAGAAATATAAGAAGCCCTCCCCAACACACATGCACCGGTCATAGAAAAAATTTGAAAATTTATGAAAAATGCAGAACACGGTTATTGACCTGTACAATGTTTTTTTATCCTGCAACACTCTCTTGGCATATCGCACACATATTATGTGCTCTCTTGCTTGGATGGTACCTGTGACCTACAGAAAGATGCAGAAACCCAACAATAATGAATTTTTTTCTAGAAAATAAAGGATATCTAAAATTAGTAATTGAGAGGCTAAAATAGTAGGAAAAAATTGAAGAGGGTTGAAACAGCAATCACCAAGGATCTAAATTACTACACCAATAGAATCACCATTTGTTGACAACTATGGAGCTAAAAACCCAGTGGATTTGCCATTTGTTAGTGTAAGATTTTAGAAAAGTGTACCAAAAATACTTCACTTAAGTCATTAGTGACAAGTTACCCTAACAATGTAAAATGATTGTTTCTATGTTTTAGTTCTACAATAAAACATGATAAAGCCCTGCAAGAAAATATCTGATGCAAGTCCAAAACATATAGTAGCAATAAAGAAAAGTACAATAACCAATAGAAGGACTTTAAATGAATAATATTTTATTAAAAACACCTGGTGAGAAGATTTACAACATGGGTCTGTAGACCCACCTCTGTGGGATGGATCCTTTTGATGTCCTTGTGCTTCAATGGTCTATTTCTCTCTCTCTCTCAATATGTAGAAAACCCAAAAACAAGATGGCACTCAAGTGGGAGATCAAATGTCATAAGATGATAATGGTGACAATGATAATGATCATGGTGAAGAATGAATGGAAAAATGTCTTATTTATAGCAAAGTATTGAGCTAAATTAGGAGTTAGAAAATAATAAAATATTATTGACCAATTCAAAATCTAACTATTAGGAAGACTTTATTATATTTTTTGGAGAGGGAAAATATATTCAAAATGGTCAAATATATTTATTTAGAAAATGGTTGAATTAATTAACAAATAAAATTATTTATTAATCACTTTGTGAGGATTAAGAAAAGTGTGAATTTGAAATAATTATTAAATAATGGTTTAACAATTATTCCAAAAATAAGAGTAAGGAATAATAAATAAATAGTGATTTATTTAATTATTCCTAGGTGATTTAGTCAAATGTGACAAGGAATAATTATCAAATAATGATTTAATAATTATTCCTAGATAATATTAAATAAATGTTGATTTATTTAAATATTCTTATGGGGTTTTTTATTATTATTTTAAACATAAATAATTTAATAAAATGTGTTGCTAAATTATTTCCTATGGTGAAAGTGATTTTACTATGGTAAAATTAATCCTACATGGTGTATTTCGATCCAACTAGTTAGAGATGGTTACATGATCATTTTTTAGGTGATAACCCTAAATACATTTATGAAAATTCTACCAGTGTGCCAGATCCATATAATGACCTTCTAGAAGAACAATTTTTCATTATAACCTCATATGATCCTTCGTATGGTGACATCCTCACCTATTTGCGAACCTACACATCCCCCCATCTCAATTGTGATGGTCGACGATGTATTTAACATCAAGCTCCTTATTATCTCCTCATTGGTGATGATATTTATCATCGTGGTGTCGACACAATCCTTCATCATTGCCTCACCCATGCTAAAGCTGAGCAAGTGCTTAATGCCTATCACATCGATGCTTGTAGTGGTCATCTCTCTGATGTGTCCACTGCCCAAAAAATCATACACTCTAGATAATTTTGGCCTTAGAATAAAGATGCATCATGCTTGAGCACGCCAATGATGATCGTCGTGTTGCATTGCAAATCATCGAAGCGGCGAAAAAGCACACCAAAGCTCAGTATGACAGTAAAGTCCACCCCCGTACCTGTCATGAAGGCAACCTTGTTGTTTTCTATGAACAAACTCATGATGTCCTTGTGAATGGGAAGTTTGAATCGTTATGGCTCAATTTTTACATCATTCATAAGTGTTTTGGAAAGGGGACATACCTTTTAGAGCGTCCAGAAGGCAAAATCCTTCCTAACCCTTGCAATGCACTCTACTTGAATAAATTTTACCCATAGCATTTCCCATTGGATTTTTTGTTATTTTTTCTTTATGATTTTAGGTAGCTTTCATCCCCCATCATATCATTTGTTGTCTTCTTATTCCTTTCATATGGATCCATCATCGATACCACATATCGGTTATGCCCATGTTCCAAGTCACTTCTCTAGGAATCTAGACTCAGAAGCTTGGGACATTTTCATCCCTTTGCATTTGTTAGTTCATGCAACGACGTCTGCATTGGATATGCCACCAATAACCAGGCCGAAGATGACGCAGTGATAGGTTTGTTAACTGATGCCCTTGATCATCGCATCCTTCACCTTCATGTTTGTCTTGATTCCTTACTACTTGTCATGAAATTGAATGGATTTTATCATGTGCATAATCCTATCCTATTTAGAAAATATCTAAGGGTTAATCTTTTGGCATGTGAATTTGAATCTATTACATTCAGTCATGATCCTAGAGAAAATAATAACTGTGTAGATACCATTGAAAATAACATTATAGATTGGCATTTATCACATGTATATACAAGAAGGCATCCATAACAAAAACAAATGGTAAACCATGTCAGCACAAAAAGATGCATAACCATATTATGTATCACAATATCCAACAAACAGTGTTTGGAGTCCACTACTCTAAATACATCTGACCTGCCTATAACATGCTACTTAAAAAAATTGGGGCACATATGCCCCTATGCCTAATCACTATCCTCTATAGGATCCCTTGCCAATGGGTCCATTCCCCTAGCTCGTAAGTCTCAAACTTCTTGACCGACCATCCTATGCACCTGGTGATACCTTGCCACACAAAGGGAAGACTGGTACATGCATCTATATACTGATATTCTAGCTCATGCCACCTATGCTCTATCACCCTAGTTAGTAGCAATTCAAACCTATGATGGAGGTCCTCCACTAATGCATCACTATCTAATATTTGTTGTGATGTCAACCCTGTTTGATCTATAGCCTCAACTGCTGCAACTCGCCCTGGATATCCTGTTGGCCTCACCGATGATATATCTTCATGTCACAAGTTTGAAAATCAGTACCACATACATATATTTTATAAACTATACATGCAACCAAAATATAGTAAATATCACTTACCATCTAGGCGCCAGGTTGATCCTGGCAGTAATAGTAGATCAGAACCTCCTTGAAAGTTTATTCCACTATATGAATATTAATTTATGTAAAATGGCATCTAATCCCAATGAGCCAAGAAATTAGGTTGGAACACCCATATGACTCCCCATCCTCCACCTCATCACAGTAGCTTCCCCTAGCGATGCATCTTGGGCTCCTGTGGGCCCTCAACACAAATTTGTACATGTGGACGAATGGTAGGGATCTTCTAAAAAATGAATGAGCATATAACTATGCCAAATGAACAATTATCATTGGCCCAATACCTGCATAGAATTAATTGATATTTCAATGACATCTACAACATTTAGGACCACCCATAGTAGATCCCTCCTAATACACTCCACCAACATCACCTTCCCTCTAGAAATGCAATGGAAGGCATGACTACCCAATATCCACACCATTGCTACAACCGTAGCTCATGTCTTTAGTCTCTATAAGTCATGTATCTAAATGTTTGTGTCCTTTAACCATGTAACCATACATAATTACAATCCACAATCTCTCCATTATGTCTCCCACGAGGCAACACTAGATGGATCTATCCCACCACACCCAAGGGTGGCAATCTTGTTAAAAAATATATGTCCCGAATAGTGATCTCGATCCTCTGCCCTTGTATCACAAAGGCCTCCTGATATGGATCCAAATAGCTCACAATCTGGGATAACAATGGCTCATCTTCCCTTATTAATTGTTTCTCCAAGAACTTAAGCAACTCATGTCGTGCCAAAGCTTGATTCCCCTAAATGTCAGAATGTAGATCATCAAAGTCTTGTTCTCACCATACAAAATTTAACTTTGTTATACTTGAAAAATACAATTATATTTTCTCATCTCAGATTCATAACATGCACTTTAAAAAACTAGCCTTATCTTTCTAGAACCCACTAACACCAATTCTCCCGTAGGTTTAGAGCGCACGTTTTCCTCCAAAAATTGCACTGGGCACACTTTTTAGCCCCTTTTTTTCACCCTAGGGCGTAGAAAATAGTCCAAAAAGTGCGTCGAGATCATGAGTAAGACAAAGGGTTTTCCCTAGACAGCTGAGGCCCTAATCTGAAATTTCAATCCATTGAAATTGATGAGTAAGGTTAGGTCACCTACCTGAAAGTCACAAATCTGAATTTTAATGATTGGTTTTCTCGCTATGATCTCGCCAAGATTTAGGGCCTTCCCCTCTCAAAATTCTCCACTATCTCACTAAGAAAATAAATTGGATTTGGGGCAAGAAGCCCTTTTATATGGGAAAACCTACTTTTTACATTGACCGTTACGAGAAAACTATAGCTCATTTTGAAGAACCATCAACACCATTGGAACACTCTCATTGAGTTTTATAATGGGTCTCTTTTTGTTTTTGGTATTTTTAAAATTCAGTAGGAAGCCATTTTTTCCATGAAGAATTAGGGGAATTTTGAAGTCTAAAATGGGCCTCCTAAGGAAATTATAAAATAATAGTGGAAATAATAAAATAAAATTAGATTACATCATCAAATTTTAGAGGGAAAAAAGGAAAAACTATTTTTTCAACTCGTATTTTCAACTTATATGCCTATGGGTTTACTTAAATTTCGAGCAACAACACTCGTTGGATGCAAAATTTGATTCCTCATCCAAGGAGTACCCATGTTGCATACTTTTGATGGACGATCCTACACAAAAAATGAGAAATACATGAAAAATGTGATTGTAATAACATTTTTTCATGTATTTCTAACTTTTCGTGTAGCAGGGTCATTCGAAAGTATGTAACATGGGTACTCCTTGGATGAGGAATTAAGTTTTTCATCTAATGAGTACTCCTGCTCGAAATTTGAGTAAAACATTAAGGAGAGAAGTTGAAAATATGAGTTGAAAAAACAGTTTCGTTATTTTATTATTTTTTTATTATTTTTACTTTTTACTCCAAAAATGGTGATTCATCCCCCATGGTTGACATCATCATCTTTAACACTTTTAGTTCTTATAAAGCTTATTTTGGTTGTAAATTTTTCTTAGGAGGCCCATTTTAGACCTCAAAATTCCCCTAATGTCTCACTTTTTCACCCATCAAAATCAAATCTCTTCATATGAGTCACCTGTACTCTGGTACCACTTTTCCTTTGCAATTATTGACTTTTGTGTCACATTTTGTCATAAGTAACCACTATTTACTCATGTTTTTATAGTCCTCTTCAGGCCCCTCCCATGTGGCAGCATCATTGAGTCACCCTTGTTCAAAGCATTAGAGATGAGTCACCCTTACATCCATGGATTCTATTCAAGGTCCCAACGAGTTCTGTTATAGTGTATCATCCATATTTGCGTTGCATTCATCCAATTTTGCTCATATTTGGGCTCCATCTATATTGATCTGTCTTTGAAAATCGTCTGTCTGAGTAATTAACCATACTCGCTAGAATTGAGTCAGTCGTTGCCAAGTCAAACATGCATATTATGCTATGAAAAAGGAAATCATTAGTCAACCACTCATCTTGTCTCCTTCCATCATCATCCCTTGTGTCAGTCTATCAGTCACATAACTATGATCCTTGTGCCTTTGTTGAGGAATCCTCATTGCCTTAACTCTAGTTGACCCTCTTCTGTTGATTTCATCAGATTTATTTTAGGAGAGTGGTTTATAGGATGGTGTATCTTGGTTATATATTTCATCATTTTTTGGTGCCTCAGATCAAGAAATGGGAATCATCATTTTCCTTTGACTTAGTTTTTTCTCATGTGCTTGACTCCAAATCAATATTGCATGATCGATAATCATACACTTGGATGGTTCAATGATCCAGTATATTGTAGCAGCATTTCCTAGGTGTGTGTGAGATATTTCAAATCTCATGAGGAGGTGGCCCTTTAGGTAGGCCCCCACATTCCTAGATGATACTAGAACAGGATGTAGCCTCAGTTCTAGTTCCATATATTTGACTGGCTCTGCTTTTGTCACTCTCAATGGCCATAGCATGCATGTAACCTTAATATAGTCCATTTATATCTTCAACACCCTTTCCTGTTCAACATGGCTTCTTTGGTTGTGATCCCCCCTCACCATGTCAGCTTGAGGGGAATTATGTCTCTTGTAGTCAGATGAGAAAATGTTATTGTATTCAGTCCTAGCCTTTGTTTTCAAGGCACATTATGTACGTGAGACTCGTTCTATCATTGTACCACTTTGTAGCCCATTGATGCCAACATATCATGTATCATGTACTTTTTAGCTCAGTCCCACATTTTTGGGAACACCTTTATTATTTGTACTCAACTATCTCGACGGGTATGGGTATGCCTCCCTTGCCTCATTGACATCATGTACTCCAAAATAAAAGGAGACTTATATCAGATTAGTAGGTCTTGGCCCCTCCGTTAACAATCCTTCCTTGTCTTTCTTTATCTCTCTCTCCCTCTATCTCTCTATTACTCCCCTTCGGTGTCTTGTGAAAGTGCAACCTACAATGTATTTCAGTCATACAATTTTCTCTCAACACTCTTGTGCTGGGGGGCAATCCGTTATCACTCAAAAAATGATCACCTAGCCATTTCTTACTAGGTGGATTGAAATAAACCATGTATGATTAATTTTACCATGGTAAAGCCACTTTAACCATGAGAAATAATTTAGTAAACCATTTTTCCTAAATTATTTCTCATTAAAATTCAAACCCCATGAGAATAATTGAAGAAATCATTATTTATTAATTAATTTTTACTTAATCACCTTGGAATATTTAAATAAACCACTATTTATTTATTATTCCTTATTTATTCCATATTTTCTTTATGATATAATTATTAAACCACTATTTAATAATTATTCATTTCTCAATTCTCACAAAGTGATTAATAAATCATTTTTATTTATTAAATAATTCAACCACATTCTAAATAAATATATTTAACCATTTTAAATATATTTTCCCTCTCCAAAAAATATAACAAAGTATTCCCAACAGCTAGACTTTGACTTTGTCAATAATATTTTATTATTTTCTAATTCCTAATTTAGCTCAATACTTTGTTATAAATAGAGGGCTTTTCCATTCATTCTTCACCTTGATCATTCACATCGTCCCCACTATTGTCTTATCACATTTGAGCTCCCACTTGAGTTCAAGCTATTTTTTGATTGTTTATTCCAATTGTAAGTTGAGAGAGAGAAATAGATTGTTGAAGTGCAAGGACATCAAAAGGAACCATCCAACGGAGGGGGATACACAGACCCAAATTTATAAGTTCTCATTGTCGGGTGTACCATTTCTATTAATAAAATTTTCTTATTTATATGATCCATTGGATTGCTACACTTTTGTTTTTGTTGTTATATGTTTTGGGTTGCATATGATCTTTTGTTGCAGGGTTTTTCTTCTTTTTTCATTGCAGATCTGAAGCGTAAACAAACATATTTTGTTGTTAGGATTACTTGTCACTAGTGACTTAAGTGAATCATTTTTGGTACACTTGCGAAGAATTTTCATACTAAAACTTGCCATAGCTTTCTATTGTTTAATATTTTATACTTTTGGCCTATCTCTTCTAAAGAGATGGAATTGCTCCTTTTTCCAGCAATGTTTTAAATCTAAATTTTAAAGCATCTGAATTCAAATGTCTTAAATACATTCCTACATTCTACCTTTGATACACAAGCCCAGGGAAAATAATGGATATATACAAAGGTGAAATGTTGTAGTATCTAAGATAATAAATTTTGTGACAAAATTAGGGGCAATCATAGATTCACTTAAGATGAGATGCCATCAAAACTAGAAACTTAGTTAGTACATGTTTTATAAAGGAGTTGAGGAAGTAGTGTTAAATTTGCCAAAAATTATAATACTTATAATCTTATAATACTTATTTACTACTTTGAACTCAGTGAACCAAATAACAACCATGTATAAAATAGTTGTTGGGAACCAAGAAATGCCAGTTTTGAGTGTTACATATTGGTTTTCCCTTGGCCATTTCTTTTGCAAATGCAAACACCTAAGTAATCCAATTTGAAAAATAGGTATGATTCCAACTATAGTTAAAAATAATATGAGAAATATGCTAGAAATAAGACTAGAAACTACTTTTGTTGTCAACTAAATATCTGACCATGCCTTGAGATCGATGCAAAAATAATTTTCAACTTCACCTCTAGGAATAATCTTGGAATTAAATTACTTGCATTAACTATAATAAAATGAATATTTTAAAATGGTGGGAAATAAGTTGGTACGTCGTATGGTTAAAAAAAAAAAAAAAAAACTAAATTTGAACTTACAATACTAAAAAATGACGAGTTCGATCTCTCCACTTAAAACAAAAAATTGGCAATTGATATTGTTGCCAAGTACAATTGGACTCCTCCCCACTTGCCATGCTAATCATCATATCAGTACTTAGAATGTATTCCATGATAGAATTTGATGTTAGGTATTTCTTTTTCATCAGTCTTCCATAAAGTTCTTATCAAACTTTTTATGGCCAAGGCACTTGAAAAAACGAAATATATTATTCATTTTATTGATTTTTCTTTTTATAGGGATCATAAAACTAATTAAGCATGGTTGAAAAATGGACATTATGCATTGAAGCTTCTTGGTATCCCAAACCAGGACAAGCATTGATTACATATGTGCTATACAATATTGTGATGAAAAAGTCTTCCAAAGGAAAAGGGATGTACCTAGAAGGACAACAAACAATGAAGCATATTATACTGCACTTATAGAAGGCTTGGGAACAGTTAGGGAGTATGGATATAATGGAATTGTAGTCTTCGCCAATTTTTAACTTTTGTGCAACTAGAGGAAAGGTGTGTACCAAGTTAAAATAATTTCATAGTGAAGCAAAAATTATTGCTAGTCAAATTCAATCATTTAGCGTATAGCATAAGTCATTTTAAAAATGCTAATAGGATATCTAGTGATATATTGTATGGGGGAATGCCAATTTAATATTTCTATGTAAAATATGAATTTGTGTCAAGAAGCACTCCATCCAAATTTATTGATGGACATTGTAAGTTATCTTTGATATGTGTGTATTTTTTAGTTATAAACATGATGTCTTTAATGGCCATGTGTTTCTTTCACTACTATAAGACTGTGCCCCCACTATGTAATCAAAACTTGGTGAATTATTAGATGAATTATTGAGGTGGCAAGTTTCAGAATATTTTGTATTTAATTCTCAAGATGTGCACTTTAGCATTTGTGCTTTTAGTCTTGAGTACATTTGAAATGAATAATTTACACTGAATAATTTTGAAGAAACCTTTAGATAGTTACATTTATTTGTCTTATTAATTTTTGAATTATTGATTTTTTTTAATAGTAATTTTTAAAGAATTTTCAAATGCATGAGATAACTTGGATTTTTTTAAAGACATGTCGATATATATATATATATATATATATATATATATATATATATATATATATATATATATATATATATATATATATATATATATATATATATATATATATATATATATATATATATAATATATATATATATATGAGGTGGTGGATCATCACATGAAGCAGTCACCACTTGATTGTTCGAGGGCATAAATGGGATAGAGCATCAATTGAGTCTCGAGCTTCGAATATAGGGCAACCTTCTATGCATGGCGACAAGATTGGTCATGGATTGAGGAGAGTATCAGATGAATCAAGGGACCACCATCATTCATTACATCATCATCGTAGTATATATATATGTTTATGTACAAACTTAAATGATATTTGTAGAACCATAAGTACATACATATTGAATTGATTTTTTTCGAATTAGCTTTATTAATTTATAATAAATTCCATCTTTTTCAGGATCATCTCTCACTAGGTCGATGAGAGTATCAAATCAATCAATGGAGGACCATCATTCACATCATCATGGTATGTTATGTGTGTGTGTGTGTGTGCATTTACTTAAATGATAAATTGGTAGAATCATATGTATATGTACACATTGAATAGATTTTTGTCAATAGAACTTAATTAATTTATAATTTATATTTTTTTAGAAGCATCTCTCACTAGGTTTTTGCTTTATTTTTGTCAAATTATCTTTATTAATTATAATAAATTCCATCTTTTTCAGGAGCATCTCTCATTAGGTCGATGAGAGTATCAGATCAATCAATGGAGGACCATCATTCACATCATCATGGTATGGTATATATGTGTGTGTGTGTGTCTACATTTACTTAAATGATAAATTGGTAGAATCATATGTATATGTACACATTGAACATATTTTTGTCAATATAACTTAATTAATTTATAATTTCTATTTTTTTAGAAGCATCTCTCAATAGTCTCCCTGTGGTCAACAAGGTCAACCACCTCATGTACTTGGGCATGATGGTGGTCAACCATCTTTAGATGGTCATGAATCTCAATCGAATCATGATCCTCAATTTGGTAAATTATATATAATTTAAAGTTTTTTTATGTTAAAACAAATTTGTACGTAAATAAATTGTACATACATATAAATGTATGTCTATTTTTCATGTATATAATTACATTGAATTTTTTTAATATTTATGTATTTATATTGAAGCAGAGGGAGAAAACAGTGATGAAATCTAAATGATATTCCTGATGAGCTTCCTTGGGAAACAAATATCCAATAGTGCACATTACAGAGGTGCAAGCCTCATTATTCAAAATTGAAGAACAATCCTGGGAGGTTGGAGCTCCCTACAGAGAGTCAAAAAAACTTAGAAATAATTTTGCAGTCTCTAAGTGCATTTCTTGATATTTACGGGAACCTTGGGCCAACAACTGATGGCTTTATAGATATGATGATGTGTAGAAAGGAAACAATGATGGGTCCCAATAAATGGGTCAAGGTAAATACGAGGGTTACAAAAACACATGTCAAATCTATGTTTAATTTCAAAGAAAGGAAGAAAAGAAAGATGTTGAAGGTGCAATATTTCAAGCACCCCGAACATGGAAACTTTTAGGGGCGAATGTTCGCCCTTTGGCGAAATTAAGGGGTTTTAAATTTTTAGTGGACAAATATTTTGTATCATAATACATTTTTACAAATCACCTCAAATAGCCCACCTTATTTTAAGGGAGAGGGCAAAATAGGTAAATTTAGCCCTTGAAATTAGGAGTTACAACCTTCCATTTGCCCTAATTTTCAAGAATAGGTTTTATTTAAGTGAATCCTATGGGCCAAATACCATATTTATAAAAGAGGTATGGTAAATTAATAAAAATATAAATAAATGAGAGATATCGTAAATAAATAAATAAAAATTATATTTACTCCATAAGTGACCTTATATACATGCAAGGGTGTAAACAAATAAAAATATAAGTAAAGTGGAGGTATGGTAAATAAATAAAACGTCTTTTTATACTTACTCAAAAGGTATGGTAAATAAATAAAAATATAAATAAACTAGACGTATGGTAAATAAATAAAACATCTTTTTATATTTAGTCCTTAACCCTCGTTCTATTTATGAAGGCTCAAGAAAGAGGTTTTATTTAAGTGAATCCTTTGGGCCAAATACCATATTTGTAAAAGAGTTATGGTAAATTAATAAAAATATAAATAAACGAGAGGTATGGTAAACAAATAAACATCTTTTTATATTTACTCCATAAGTCACCTTATATTTACGAACACTCAAAAATGGGTTATATTTAGGTGAAACCTATGGGCAAAATACTATGGGACAAATACCATGGACTAGATTGTTATTAATACCATGCAAAAAAACCATTATTAACCCTAATATTAGAATTAATAAAATATGGCACATGGTATTGACCCATGGTATTCACCTAGAATGTAGCCTATTTAAATGGGGGAATTAAACTAGCATAGATCCATCTTTTCTCTGGATCTACTAACCCCCGAGAGGTATCAAATATCGTGATATGCAAACTAGCATAGAGTGAAAAAATATTTGATCATCTTGGGGCTTGGTGGATCAAGAATGGATGTTGTAATTTAATGTAGGTTAAACATTTTAGCTTGGTTAAAATAAAAAATAAAATAAAAATCAACTATTAATTTTA